>JBAMCP010002358.1:0-13040 GCA_037075105.1 Lissocephala sabroskyi | reverse complement strand
ATAACCAAGTCCCTCCCCCCCCCTCCCTCCCAGAATTTGGCCAGTTGGCTGTTTGATCAGCTTTTTGGTTCCCCCACCCCCACCCGCAAGCCAGGGAACTCACCTGATTAATAATTTCCATTTTGTATTCCTGGTAATTCGTCATAGTCCTTGTGCTGCTGGCCAGCGAGGAGGTGGAGGCTGCCCTCGTCATATGACCGCCCCCAACCCCCAGCTTGTGGTTAGGCGAGCCGCCGCCCGGCGGCCCACGGCCATTGGTGGCAGGATTGTTGGGACTGCTGCGCAAGGACTTCCACTCGGAGGCGGCCGTGGCAATGGTGCCCCGCCGATTGGCTGTGTAGATTTCATGGTCCAGCGACGAGGACTTGAACTTGGCCAGCTTGGGGGCGGGCGATGCTACCGTCGGGGCCATGGTCGTTGTCGTCATTTACGCAACCTTAGCTCTGCCGAACAACAACAACAACGGTGAGAGTGTGGCACGGTCGGCTTAGTTTGGCGGCGTCGTCGTCGCCGTCGCCGTTGGCGGCAGTGGGATGCGCCGGGGGCCGCCTGACTTACCTGCTGCTGCTTAGCTGACATTTAGTTGTTGTATAATTCGTGAAATTCTATATAATCTGTTTTTTTTTTTCTTTTTTGAGTTTTTGTTGTTCGCCTTTGGAGCGCTCAGTGCTCTTTTTTTGTGTGTTTGCCTTTTAAGCGCGTTTTGCGCTCTGCGCTTTGCGTTCTTTTTTTGTGTGTGCTTTTTTTTTTGAGGTGGCTCGACTTTGGGTGGGGGGACAGGGGGAGTTTTTGAAACGTTGAAAACAAAATAAAAAGACGGCAATAAATAAGGCGATCGGGGAAAATCGCCAGAGCCGAAGAATTGGTGGGAGAGAAAGGGAAGGAAGGCTGGCGCTTGTTGACCGCACGATCGATTGATTTGAAGTTTTTGATTTGCTTTCTTTTTTGGTTTTTCCTTTTCGTGTTTCGGTTGTTTTCTTAAAGCGCGCGCGTGTGTGTGTGCGTGTTGTGTTTTTTTTGTGCGACTCGCTCCGCTCGCGTTGAACTTTTAACCGAGAACTGCCGCACAGTTGAGCCAGAAGCTCTCCGCTTAACTGGCCGGGGGATCTTGGTGATGCTACAACACTACCACAGAGAAAAAGGCGACAGCTCTAGAGGAATTTATTTTTTTTTATTTTACCCAAAATATATTTGGTAGTAAGCTTAAGCTTAGGTATAAAAATACTGGGAATGAACTTACTTCGTATAAAATGAAATCAAACTAAATTCATAGAATTTGTTGGGTTTTTTAATTATTCGCGCTCTGGTGGGGCTAAGTTGGCAGGGCCGCCAGTCATCTTTAGTTATGGGCGGCTAATCGATAGGCATCCGCATAGATCGATAGGCGCGATAAATGCAACTCTGCATGGCACAAGAAAAGCGCGAGATTTGAATTTCGTTCAACTTGTTAGGCGTTGGTATATTTTTGGAATTACACTGCTTAAAATAAAACGTAAAAGCATAAAAATTAAAATTAAACCAAATATTAAGCCAATAACCAACGTGGTCCACTCCAAGGGATTCAGACTGTTCGTTGTGGGCAGCACGTGAGTGTTGATTCCATTCTAAAATACAAAATTCAAAGTTGCCATAAAAACCAACACAAATTTCAGCTGTAAACTCACCCAACCGCCGTTCTCATTGATCCAGGGCACCAGCTCGTCCTCAATCACATCGCAGACGCCCTGCATCAGCTGCGGCAAATACTCCGGATGCCCCTGGCGCACGCAGTCCACCGACAGGCCGCCCGCAATGGCAAACAGCGAGATCACCTTGCTCCAGGTGATCTCCGAGCGAAAGAGATCCCGACCCACAGTCCCCAGCAGCAGGTTCACAGTGTCGGCTGTGTGGAACTCTCCGCCAGGATTGCGGCAGATTTGCCGGGCCACTCCATTGTAGACCCGCGGATGCATTCGCTCCAGTTCATCGCCCAGCTGAAAAGAAGACTTATTAAAGTCCTCGATCGGCCAATTGATCCTCCGATTACCCACCACCTGGACCGCTGGGAAGACCTCCCTCACAATGCCCATGGACGAGGTGCCCAGGATGCTGCGAATGCGCTGCAGCCCCAGCTTCTTGTTGAAGAGTCCCGAGCGCCGCAGCCGCCTCTTGATGTAGTGGCCGCAGAGACACCGACCCTGGCAAGGATGAAGGATGTAAGTTAAAGTTTTGAGGTTTCTGCTCGGTTTTCTTACTTGGGTGATGATGTCCTGGGCAGGGATCTGGGCTGCCTTCCAGCCAATCGTGTAGGACAGCTTCCTGGTGACAACATCGCTGACGTTGCTCAGCCGCCGCCGGGTGGACTCCCTTTGGTTGACCTCGAGCAAGGCCGTCGAGTGGAGGGTGGCGGGGAAACTGAACTTGCGGCGATTCTGGGCCTGCAGCAGCCGCTCGTTCTGGGTGCTGGCCATGGGAAAGCCGTTGCTGAAATTATCATTATTTTGGGGATACGAAGTGCCTGGCATTTTCCCCAAGAGATCCTAGAACAAAGATTGGCAAGATTGTGGCATCAACCAGCCGGCGGCAGTGGCTACGCTTATTTGGTTGCTGTTAATGAGCCCGAGGCGGTCGATCGCTGTAAATTCGATTAATTGCCAGTTGATTTGGCAAATTTTCATGTTACTGTCCAACTCGATCTGCCCCTCAGAGATTGCAATGGTGCTGCAGATTTTTATCTCAACTGACAGACTCCGTCCGTCCGTCTGGCTAATGGAATTTAAGTGTCCGGTTGTGTGTGTGTGTGACAGTGTGTGTGCCGCGGGACCAAACAACACCCAGAGCACCAAAGCCTTAAACTCGCCGATCATTTAATACTCTAATTTCCGATATAACAAATAATCGAATATCGCTTCCGATAAGTATGGCAAAGTTCGATAAGTGATTTAAAACATCGACTAGCTAACGATTAGAATCTTTAGAGATTGCTATCGACGGCTAACAATATCGATATCGTGAATAAGCTACAACCCTGCCCAGCCGATAATATAATGAGAGAGACAAAGAAATAAATCAACATGCCCGTTTGGTGGGTGGCCCCGGTTAGGGTAGAATAATTGCCTTCAAATCATAAATGTCAGTTTTGGAAATGAAGCTCATTAAATTCGCTGGGCGATTTATGAACGGACACGGCGATTATAAATTTTAATCGGCTGTCCGAGGGACACCAGAGACCCCAACGAATTCCCCGCCCCCCGCCCAGAGAACCTCAGGTGTTGTGGGCGCCTTGGCAGATTCCAGTCTTCCACTCTTGGTGGCCAACAACCCGACGGCTTGCTTTTTTGGCCGGCCCGTCGTTGACCATCTTGGGACGGGAAGCATTTACGATACATTGTCGACGAGATGTCGAATCGGCCCGCGAAGATGTCAACGGGCCATTGACTGGCGCGGCTCTCGGACAAGTGAATTGAGGAATGGCCAATGGTGTGGCCACGGCGCGTGCGTTCCCCTTCCCATCCCAGCGATCGACATTCGCTTTGCATAACCCGAACAGAGGCCTCCCGGGTCGTGAGCAAGGAAAGTTTTTACGGCTAACCAAAGTCGTGGGGATATAGAAAGTAAACGCATCGGCCGATCGGAAAGAACCCAAGCCAATCGGGCCAGAGTAGTCACGATATGGAAAGCCTACAAGCCCCCGGGGGGGCGTATAAAAGCCGCTGGACGCCGGACAACGGGAATTAGTTGCGCTTGTCAATTGAAATGTTGCGGGGTTGTTGGATTTTCGTTTTGTTGGCTTTGACTGTCCAGGCGGATGTGGCGCCTTTCTTTGGCTCACCGGAGCTGGTGCCGTTCCAGGTGAGCCTGGCGCCCTCGCTCACCAATTTGTATGGAGCTCCGCCGGTGGTGGTGACGCCGGCGCCGGTGGCGCCCACAACCACGGAGTTTACGCTGCCGGAGATCATCGAGAACCGCAGCGTCAAGAGCTTTGGTCATGGACCGATTATCCCACTCAGCCAGCACTACCTCCCCCCAGTGGAGGAGCAGCGTCCCAGCTACGAGAGCCCCAAGCCGCCAGGGTAGGTCCTGGGAATCCACCAAGGCAGCTGCTCAACTTCTTTTCCCTCCTTAGCCTGGAGAACTTTTCCGGATACTTTTACCAGCCTCCCAGTACCACCAGGAAACCGATTATAGTCCAGGATCCTGGCGAGGATGTCGACCTGGAGCTGCTCCAGCCGCCAGGCTATGACTACCAAGCCCCGGGGCTCCCCGCCAAGCCGTCCACGGCCGCGCCTGCCCCGGGACCTGCTTACCTGCCGCCGGAAGCTGGCGAGGATGCGGCCCAGCAGCTGCGCCTGCGCGTCAAGGAGATGCGCTGCCTGCAGGGCGGCTACTTCCGTTCGGTGCTGAAGGTGGACAGCTTCCTGGGGGCCGTGCCGCTGGTGGACAAGGAGGCCGTCCAGGACAAGCGCTGCGACTTGAAGTTCTCCAGAGGCTTTTTGCTGGTGGACCTGCCGGCCGCGGACTTTGACCGCTGCGGGGTCCAAGCCTGCGGCCAGGACCTCTGCCTGCGGCTGAGATTCCCCACAATCCGCGGTCTCCGCACCGCCGCGGATGCCATTCTCACCCTGCACTGCAAGACCCAGGAACGGGTGGCGGTCAAGACGCATGCCCTCCAAATGGGCGTGGCCAGCGATGTGTGGGTTCTCTCGGATCCTTTCCCAGCCCTTGGGTAATCAGAGCTTCTTGCTTACAGGCAGTCAAGGAGCAGCGGCAGCTACGCCCACGGGGGCCACCAGAACGCCTTCCGCACCCACGTGGAGCTGCTGCGGCGCGGCTCGAATGGCTACACCCGCCACCTGGAGTCCAACGGAGCCGTCCAGCTCGGCGAGGACCTCATGCTGCGCGCCCATGTCCTGGCCGGCGATGGTAGGCAATCTCCACCTTTTGATCCTTTGGTAAAGCATTTTCTTTGTAGGCTGGAACTTCACCAAGCTCAGCGACGTCCAGCTGCAGCGGCTGTCGCCGGCCGGCGAGCTGCTCAACTCCGTCCAGCTGCTCAGCCCGCGCGGCTGCCTCAATCCCGCCATGCAGAGCGTCTGCGCGCATGCGCCCGCCCCGGAGCCGCCGCTGGGCCAACGGCTGCAGTTCAAGGCGGTCATGTTCCAGGGCATGCACAGCGGGGATGTGTTGGTGTTGTCCATGAGGATCACTGGATGCCTGGAGCGCGAGGACTGCCAGGAGTGCGGGGCGGGCCAGCGGCGCAGGCGGGAGGCCGGGCAGGTCGACTCCATGGCCGCCTCGGAGGTTTCCCAAATCTCCTTCCGGGTAATCAGGCCGGGCGAAGGAGCCACTGAGGAGCTGGGCAAGTCCTGGGCTTTGTGGGGCTCGCTAAGCTTTGTGGTCCTTTTAGTGGGCCTGGCTCTGGTGGCGGCTTATAAATTGCGCCGCTGGCGTTAATTTGCCAAGCAAATTGACTTATCGCCCGGCCGAGATCAGCCGGAATGGACGGCCATTTTGGGCCTAAACAGAAATTAGCACTTAATAAAATTAAATTTATGTTCATGTCGCTTGTAATTGGCCAACAGCAGCCACAACCGTCCGACGGCCTGGCCCGTGTTTTTGGCTTTGTTCGGCCAGTCTAGATTTCTGCTGATCGATGCAGTTTCGTTTTTTCTCCCCCCCTCTTCGCCGACATTCACACGCACGCTGGCAAAACACCCGATTTTATATGGTAAACTTAAATTTTATCACGTTTTCACGCTCTCCGCCAACTGAACTCGAAAAATACCCCAAGTGCCTCAGCGGGGAAATCTGTGATTGTTTTGGGGCACAATTTGTAGCCACCGAATTGCCATGCAAAGTTTCCATTTGGCCGTAAAACGCCAGCCAATTAGACAGTCAATAGATTGAGGATCCTTCAGAGTCTTGAAATTGGGATTCAGTCTTTCAAATTTAGTTGAAAAGTTAAAAAGAAAGCAGTTCTTGTCTCGGAAAGAAAGAGCGATAAGAATTGAACTAATCGTGTAGTCGATAAATCGGTATTAAAGCTCAACAGCTACCAATTTGTTGGTGAACTAATCAATAAATCTAATGAAATCCTAACAGCTCCCAATTCAAATCGATAAATCGAAATTGAGTCCCAAAAACTCCCAATTCATTTGGGAAGTAATCGAGCTATCGATAAATCGGTATTAAATCCCAACAGCTCCCAATTTGTTGGTGAAATAATCGAGTAATCGGTAGTAAAATCCAACAGCTCCAAGTTTGTTTGGGAACTAATGGAGATATCGAAAATCGTATTTGAGCTCCAAAAGTTCCTAATTGGTTTGGGACCTAATCGACTTATCGATAAATCGGAATTGAATCACAACAGTTACCAATTTGTTTGGGAACTAATCAAGCTACCGATAAATCGGAATTGAATCCCAATCCCAACTGCTCCCAATTCGTTTGGGGACTAATCGGGCTATCGATAAATCGGAATTGGGTCCCAACAGCTCCTAATTTGCTTGGAAACTAATTGATAAATCGGTATTAAAGCCCAACAGCTACCAATTTGTTGGTGAATTAATCGGGCTATCGATAAATCTTAATTTAATCCCAACAGCTCCCAATTTGTTTAGCAGCAACATGAAAGAGGAAGAGAAGATGGAGGAAAAGAGAAGCAGAGAGAAAAAGAAAAACGAGAGTGGAGAGGGGTTAATACAAAGATTCCTCTCTCCCCCCACCCCCTCCCCCAAAGGATCTTCCATGTGGTCTTTTGGAAGACGACTGCCCAGGCAGAAATCTCGCTGGGTGGGCGCCACAAAAAGCTAATCCCCCCGGGGGCGATGGAGGCTTCGTCGCCAAGTTCCTTGGGATTTGCGGCCTTCCAAAAATTAATTAATAGGCCCGACACGTAATCCCGCAACATCGGCAGGCCTCGTTGCCGCCTGGCAGGCAGCCACTTTGTCTTTGTCGCGAAATCGCAGTCGACCGCTGGACAGTCTGGCAGGCACATAAATTAACCGCCGAGAGCCGAGCCAACTGGCGGCCTGGCGCTTAAACTGACTTATGAAGTCACTGAGCCTGACAATTTACACTTGACGATCGGCCAGTTGGCCCGCTGGCCGGGCCACTCACAAAATTCAGATGGCCAACAAAGCTGGCTGAATTAACGACTACTTAGCGACCAATTTGGCGAGTGATTTATAAATATTTATAGATGCACTTTGGTCCGTTGCCTGGCGGGCCCTGGCCAAGATTGGCCAAATGCCTGGGGTTCATTAAGCCCGCGGGCTAATTGAGATCGCAACGCCAAAAAGGCCGCAGGGCCCAAAAGCGGCAGCAACTCAGCGGGCAATGCAGCCGGAGGAATTCGAAAAATACTTAATTTTTTTCTGCAAGACACAAAAAATTCCACGGCCAACCGAAAAAGGGCAAAGCGAGGATTTTACATGAAAAATTCCTTTACATTTCTCATTGGAATACTAAAAGCTGTGAAAGAAAATAAATCCCGAAAATTATAAAAAGAAATCTAATGGAAAAACTTGCTGATCCCGAGAATTCTTTTGATCTTTTCTACAAACTCAAGGAAAAAATGGAACTGTGTTTTTATAAGACATTTAAAGGATGAGGAAATAAATATTCAAATCCCTAGAAAACTACCTTAAATAAAAGTCAACATCCGTAAAACTTTAGCTGTTTTTTAAAGGGAAATAATTTAGGGACTCTGAAAGTTTTCTCTTTAAACCTTAAAAACCTTAAAAGTCCTCAAGTTCCATTTATTAAAGACTTGTTAGCTGTTCCCTGAAGAATCTATAGAACTTCCCTTTTTCAAGAAAGTAAGAGCCTTAATCCCTTTAGGATCAGCTTAGAGAATCTTCCCCTGCCTAACGGTATTCGTGTTGGTTTGTCAGCTGGAAATTTATCTGCTAATTGGCCATTAGGCCGGCAGTCAACGAGTCGCTAATCAGGCTCCGGTTTAATCAAAAGTGCTAAGTTTTTGTTAACTGTCATTGGTCCGAAAAGTGTTGGCTCGAATGGCAGTAAGTTTTTTGTTATTGGCTGTGTTTTTTTTAGGGGGGAAATTCGAGTTTAGCGTTGCGCAGGCGCCGACGGCGCTTCGGGTGTTTATGCTCCGATTTCTGAGTTAGAAATTTGAAACATTTTTAGCCAATTTGACTTTCGATTGGTTAATCATAAAAAAATATGCTGCAGTTCATTAAAATGCTTTAATAAATTTAATTGCATTTTACAACTGCCAGCCAAAGAAATTGGCACACAGCAGCGGCAAAAAGTCACCCGATATCAGTTGGCAGTTCGGCGGGCTTGGAAAAATTGTCATTTAGTTTAGGATTACAAGCGATTTAGACGTAAATCGACTTGCGGTTTTGACAGCAGCCCGTCATCGGCCAGCGATACCCACTAAAAAAAAAAAAACAAGTCCGGATTGGTCGACAATTGGTTTTGAAATGTGCGCGAGGGCCCGGCCCCGTCGTCGTAACCGCCCCCGCCCCCACCCCCGGCCCGCTCCCGTTACCGCGCGACAGGTGTAAACATCGCTCAGATCATTAACTACTGGTGTTGTTGTACTGGTTGTTGTTGTTGGCTTAGCACTTTTCATTTCAGGCCAAGTCGACAGACGGACGGTTGTGCGTCATTGATGGAAAGGCAAATGCAACTTCGATAATTACAAGGTGGGCTCATTGTTTGAACTCAGGTCGATAAACAAAGGGTTGATCATAGATAACGATTAACGGTCCAGTCCACAAGATCAGCCCACACTGGCATACAAAAATTTATGCCACACACACACGCGCGCCACCCGCACAGAATGCGTGTGACAGAAAATTAAATTAAATGGAAATTGCGTTGGCCGGGCGCCCGCGCAATCGCCGTCGGTTGGTTCGTTCAACTTTCGGGAATTACAAGTGCCCCGGCGGCCGCCCGTGGGCTGTTTATTTTGCAATGTTGGCTAAGCGGTTTTTTTGGTTTCCTTATCGACGAAAATGTATCGGGTTATTCGATTTTATCAGTCGGCCGATTGTTTGGATGCGCTATTTTCACTGATAATATTGGCTGATAAAACAAAGGCTTTTTTTCTGGATTATGGACAACGAATAATGGGCCAATTATTTATGCAGTGCACGTTCCGTTGGCTTTGTTTAAATTCACGGCCACGAAATTTATATGAAGGTCGCTTTGGTGGATGCACCTCAATGGTTTTTCAATTAATCACACACACACACACACTACCTTGGGTTTTGGCTCGATTTATTTTGGTAACACTAACCGCGGTTATTTCTTAATCAGCGGTAAACACAGGCGTGGTTGTTGGTTGGTCAGCATACGGGCGACGTTGACTCGGCGGACGGTCGAAGTGAACTAATTTTGAATTAACCGAAATGAACCACCGGCGAACCAGCCCAATGCCAGAGCTGCCAACCTGCTCAAGTGCAATTATCTAAGGCCAAGCCGCCTTGAAAAAACAAAAGAGGGTCACCTAAAATAGCAAAGGCACAGTAAATATTTTAAATATAAATAACCAATTTTTGGCAAACCTTTCGACTTGATTTTTCGGCCTAAAATAGGAACTATAACTATCGCCACAAAAAGCTGGCTGCTACAAGTGTAACAATCTGCTGTTAGTTAACAGTCAACCCTAGATTTTTTAATTTCATTTTCTGTTTTCTTTTTAAACTAGAACGCCAGAGGAGTTGGGCGCTGGCGAATTTCAAAAAATATTTGAATTTTTTCATTGCTTCCCCTATTAACATTTGGCTGTAATAGCTGTCAATTTGAAAGCTGACGAAAACATGGCAATCATGGTTGGACGCTAACACAACAACAACTCTTGCAAAAAAATTTCGTTTACAATGTCAGTGGCAGTGATAAAATATAAAAAAACACCCAACGGCAATGTGGCCGTCTCCCTGCCAATCATTTATCGCCCAAGCGGGCCAACACCACTGCAAATAACAAAAGTATGCCAACGCCGGGCCCTTATTGTTGTTGTAGCATGTTTGTATACAAATTGTTTAGCCCTTGCAAGCAACAAACGAGACGGCAATACGCCGCGAACCAGTGCTGCGAAGCGCCGGAATCAGTGCTTCTCAACAACGTGGACTGGAAGTTGATTATCGCTTAAGTTTTGTTTTGTGCATTGCAGAGAAAATTCCTCAATCCACTGCCAACAAATGCCGTGAAAACCGCCAGCGCCTCCGGCATTTTTGTCAAAAAAGTCCCCATCCCCGTCCCCGTCAGGCTCGGAATGAAGCGCGTGTTACCCCAACCAACACCGATCACGATCGGCCAAAGTAGGTGGACCCCAAAATATCTTAACAACCCAATAAATCTGTGTTTCCTTCCAGCTAAAATGATCAAGACCACCGCTTCGGCAGTCCAGCCCTCTACCGCGCCCATCCAATGGCAAACAATCAACACCCTGCCGGCTGGCACGATCATAAAGTCCACCTCGCGATCCACAAACATTGCCCCCAGCCCTTCCATTTCATCCTTGACCACGCTGGCCAGCACATCCAACAGCAGCAGCTTTGTGCCCTCCGTGGGCAGCGTGGCCTCGGCAGTACGCCAGGCAGTGCTGGTCAAACGCGAAATGCCCCAGCGCAGCAAACGCGCCATGATCGTGGATCAGATCGAGCAGAATCCGCTCCTGCATTTGGGCATCCATCCTGACCGTTTGTGTATTTTTAAGCGCACGATCTGTCGCTTCGCCAATGTCACTTACCTCGACTGTTGTTTGACCCTCAAGAAACTGAAACAGAACGAGCCCTTCGAGGCGCTGGCCGAGCTCTTCGAAATGTGCTCCATGGACATCGAGGAGGTCTTCAAGCGCACCATCGTCCGGCTGGCCAGGTACATGGGCAACCTGATCTGCTGGTCGGACTCGAGCCACTTCCGCGACAGGCTGCGCTACGTGCCGCTGGCCTACAGGCGCCACCTACTGCATGTCCAGTCCCTCATCGAGTGCGTGGAGACGGACTTCGACGAGAAGTTGAATTTCGGCTCGCCCAGCTACAAATTCATCTTCTGCCTCAACACCAACGGCAAGTCCAGTCACCTAAAAAAGCTCTCCTTTTAATTGGCTTTGCTTTTTAGGCATCATCAGCTACATTTCGGATGCCTATCGCGGCGACTGCGACGACCTGCAGCTGTTCGAGGCCACCAACTTCAAGTCCCGCATGCCCAGCTACCTGACCCTGTGCAGCGAGCCGGGCAAGGCCGTGCGGCGCACCAAGAACTGCCCCGGAAAAGACGATTCTTTGACGGATTCGGCTGACGAGGATGACTCCAATGCCGTGGAGGAGGCCTCCCAGCCGCTGAGCCGCTACGACGTCCAGCGGCTGACCGGCGAGCTCTCCTCCCAGCAATCCCTGCGCGTCACCCACGGCTCGCTGGGCTCCACGCGAGCCAAGAGCCTCCAAGTGCCCACAGTCCGAACCCCTGCCGAGCCCGCCCGCGCCTGTCGCTCCCAAATGCGCGATGCAGTCGACACCTTCAGAGAGTTTAAAATGCTCGCTCATTGCGGCATCACGGAGTACTCGCTGCTGTATTATCTCCACGAGATGCTGATCGTGGCCGCTGCCCTCGTCAACCTGCAGCGCTGAATAAAATGCGGAATAATTTATTAAGCTCGCCAAGTGAAATGCTCAAATCTCTTGTCATCGCGGCTTTCACGTCGCCAGCCGTCGTTTTTTGTCTTTTGCATTTTAATTAATTTGTTGTCACAACTTTTAATAATGGTAATTAGCCAGACTCCTCGCTGGTTGGCCCCTCCCCGGTTGTTTTTTTACCCTCGACATCCTTGCAACGCCCGTGGCTGTTGTTGCCGCCGCTCCGCTGTTGCTGGCGAAGTCGTTAGTTGCCGTGATTACGTTCATTTGAGCGTTGACCAAGCGGAGTTTGCGGGGCAGGAAACCTCCAACTTTCTTTGGGAAAATCTTCGTAGACTTTGGATTTAAAATATGAAACTTATTTTTACATAATTGTGATTTTTTTTTAAGTTTTCAATATTTTTTAATAGACAAACCGCGAGCGAAAAAAGTACTAAAGATTTGTTTATTTTTGTGTATAGATATTATTAAATAAATAAGTTATAATTTAAATTTTAAATACGAAAATTATTTACGCAATATTTTATGTATGAATTTAATTATTTCTGTTTTATATTTTGTAAACTGAATTTAAATATATTAATTATAATTTAAACATTATTCATCCCAGAGGCTTTTTAATTTTTTAAATAAACAAAAAATAAATCCTTCGAAATAGTTTAGAGGAAAGTCTTCATTTTTATTGGAATCGGGAGAGGAACTTCCAAAGATTAAAAAAAAGAACCTTCAAACAATTTTATTAAGAATAGAATTTTTATTTCAAGACTTAAAAATGCTTTAAAAAATATATATTAAGAAATCGGAAACCGAAAAAACGATTCTTTATTCTATATATTCTATTCTTTATAGCGTCCAAATCTTTATTCCTATTTCCGATTCTATGATGAATTTTATGTCGGAATAGATTAGATTTTAATCTTTTTCTGATTCTAGTTCTGATCCAAACATTTAGATCTCTTTAATAATCCATACAATATCCAATGTTCCAAATATATCTTTCTATAAACCTTAATTCTCTAGATTCTTACCTTATTCTGATCTGATAGCTTTACGGTTTTCAGAACATTCGGTTGGATTTTAATCTATTTCTGATTCTAGTCCTGATCCCATCATTTAGATCTATTTGATAATTCTTGAATTGCCCCAAATATATCTTTGTATAAACCTTAATTGTCTTAAGTAAGGTAAGAATATTGATCCCCGATTCTGATAGATTCACGGTTTTTAGAATATTACTGTATTTATTATTCTAATTCCGACTCCATCATTTAGATCTCTTTGATAAGCAATATCCATTGTTCCTAATATATCTCTTTATAAACCTTTAGTCCCTTGAATCTTAGCTTCTTCTTATAAATTCCCTTACCTTTTCGAATAAAGAATTTCTTAACAGAGGTCTGGGATTATTTAGGATCCTCACCTTGACAGTTTTCCTCGGACTTCCCTGAG
>JBAMCP010002357.1:0-13043 GCA_037075105.1 Lissocephala sabroskyi | reverse complement strand
GGGTCGATTTCGCGTTTTTTTCAAATCCGAAACTAGAAGGGCTACAGCAACAACAACTACACCAATGGAATCAGCTCGTCTTTAATTTACAACAACAACAGTAAAAACAACAAAAACTACAACAACAACAAGAACGACGAAACAACAAGGGCAACAACAACTTCAATGGATTCGTCTGTCCTTTAGGAACACAACAACAACAACAACAAACATTAGCTACAACAACAAAATTCGCCGTAAATTGATCCTGCATTATCATTTTCCCGATATCTGCAAGTTTTGGAAAAAAGGACGAAGGACCTTGATTTTCAAAATTTGAAAATTGGATTCTTTGTCAGTACAGCGTCCTCTTCCATTCTGCATCATCCTTTTTACGATATCGGATATTTTAGTAAGCAAAAAATGGACGAAGGAGCAGGATTTCGTCCAGGCCCAACTAGAAAACTCCATAAACAGATTCTCGTATTATTAATAAGTTACATAGTACAACAGAAAATAAGCAACAATTAAAATTGTACAATATTAACTTAATCCAATAAATCTATATCAAGTACGTAACACTATTTATACCGTTTCAATTATACCCTTTCCCTTTTGTCCGTCTGTCATAAAGCTGTCGACATCGTTTCCTATAAAAGAAGTCTCTTCTGAACTCTGAGGCGGCAATACTTCCTTGGCCACGGCGACCCCAAATGCGGCGGGGGATCCTGGTTCCCTCGGCGATGAATTGCGTGGCGTGTGGCACCGAGTTGGGGTACTTGAATGTCCTGCACCTGATCTAGCCATTGGACTGTTGTTGCGCGAGTGCGGCAAGCTTTCTAATGGTATCTCCTCTGAACTGTCGGGAAAAGGACACTTTAAGAAGGATTGAACAATACAAGACATTGAATAATTACCGAGGACGCGGCATCCTTGGGCTGTTGTCGCGCGAACGCGAAATGGCATTGCGCTGCTGTGAGTTCTCCCGGGAGTGTGAGGAGCTCTTGCTGCCGCCACTACCACTGGGAGAGTGTTCCCTGTTTGCAGAATCTCCCAGCCGTGAATTGGTCGAGGAATTGGAACTCGTGTTGGAATTTCGACGGCGGTAGCGACCAGAGGTTTCATTTCGAATCCTGTAATAAAAATGAATAAAATTTATAATGCCACATAAACTAATCCTTGTTCTCCTAGTTACCCTTCGATTGAGCGGTTCTGTGCTATTTGCGTGCGACTAACACCTGCGCTCACTGCATTATCGCGACGCAGAGCAGCCGCACATCCTGGCACGCGATAGGCCGTGGAGAACATGGGCCGATGCTCGCGCACAAACCGGCCGCTCGACCCGGACGTCGAGGCCGCGGACGAGGGGATCACCGCTTTCACATAGACAGGGGAGTCAACCACTTGGCCGGACATTTCGATCAACTGGGCGATTTGGTACATTTTCTTCTGGCGCGCCTTGCTGCGTCCTTTGGTCAAGCGCTGCTTGGCAGCCATGCAGCGTATGTGGTCGTCGAAGAGGAATTTGGCAGACAAGATCGGAGCGCGGTTGTGGGTGGCACCGCCCCGATGAACGGTTATATGCAGGCACCTGGAGTCGTCCTTGTCGCCCTGTACTTCGACGTCCTGGAGGAAGCCAACGAACTTGGCCACGCCCCAGCCGAGCAGCTTGGCGTCGGGCTCCACCAGAATCAACTGGAGCGCATCGATGACTAGAAACCGACGCTGTTTGCCATTGTCCTTGGCCACCACCGTGCAGGCAATAAGGTCACTGTTATCTGGCATCGAAAAAGAAAAAGGAATTAATAAATTTACCCAAATATTTGCTTAATGCTTTCGGCTTACTTAAGTCCAAGACATTTTCCACTTGCACCAAATTGGCCACTTGCGTTAGCGGAAGTAAGGATTCTCGTTCTTTGAGGAACTTTTGGCACGTCCGTCGCAGCAGAAAGTAAACCCGAATGGCCCTCCTGACCTTCTCCACCTCGCCGCAGGGCAGGCGGCGCGTGAAATGTATGCCAGTCAGGGTGCCAATCGGGGGCAGTAGAATCGTCGAGTCCATGCACAGAAACTCCACATTGAGCAGGCACTTGCGCAGCTCATTATACTCGTCCTCGAACAGGTCCAGGAAGATCTCCTCCGACTTGTAATAGTTGCGAAGCGCACTCATCGACTGGGCGTGCGCATTGAACAGCGCGCACTGCTGGTTAGCCGTGATACTCGAGGAGTCCTCCGCAGTGGGTTGCGTGAACGTCACCAGCAGCTCCAAGGCGATCTCCACAGTTATCAAGCGAATTCGACACGCTGGGGAGTAAGCAGGAAATCAATGAATTAATCCCGATTATAATGGTTAAATATTATCTACCAACCTGTTTGGCTCGACTGGGTGATGATGTTCAGCAAGTTCTCAATCAGAATTGATTTATAGTTGCAGGATTCGCGCGTGGATTTGGACAGCACTTGGTCGAACCACTCGTTCTTCAGGCCTGTTCGGAAAATTACAGTTTAGGCAAGGATAACAACTGCTGGCAGGCTTAGACTATATGGAGTGTAAGGAAGACTACATACCATCTGGTAATTTGATTTTCATTTTACACAAAAAGCATTGGAAATGAGTGGAGCAAGTGAGACAAAGAGAAAGGATGTGAGAGTCGCAGATTAGCTAAAATCTTAAGAGAGTGCAAGTGCAAACACACGCACAGATTTGGCCACTCACCACAGCCAAAAGCAGCGGAACTCTTACCTCGGTTGTGGGACATAGCGTAGATCAGGCACAGGGCTAGCAGGGTCAGGTAGTCGTTTTCCGAGGAGTCCAGGGCATGCAGGACCGTGTCCAAGAACGGCTTGGGCACCTCGTCCTTCGCAGCAAATGGAAGCTTCTTAGGGGATTTTGTGTCTTTGTCAGTCAAGGCCTCAGACTCGGAGCCCGCTTCTGGGGAACTAGCAGCCGGAACGTCAGTGCCTGCTGTGGACTCGACGCCGCTGTCCTCGCTGGCCACATAGCTGGAGGACTGGCCGACCACCGTGTCCAGGGCCTGCTCGAGGCTCTCGTTGGGCTCTCCGAAGCTGGGGATGACTGCCTCCCGGTGGCCCGCATAGGCGTTGAGGATCTCGGCAGCTCCCTCTTTGAATACGTCGTGGTCTCCGTTCAGAATCACCCAGGCCAGGGCATGGACGAGTGGGGCATGTGTCACAACCAAAAACACCAGAGACAGCAGGAAGAGAGCCACCACAGAGCTGACTCTGGGATTGTGCATTTCCTGAATGTCAATGTCCACATTTCGATTCAAGACTGCTGCCAGGTTCTGCGTCACAACGGCCAGCGAGGGCGGAGGTGGGGCGGGCGTCAGCGAAAATATGTACAATGGCACGAACAGTTTATGCAGCAGGTGCTCGGTGAGCACCGCATTCAGATCCTGGATGTTCAGCAGCAGGATATCGTTCAGATAGTGCAGATGATCCAGGTGCTCGGCCACCAGATTCGAAAGCTTCTGGTTGGACTGATGGCTGCAAATCGAACATATAATTATAATTTGCAAGCTACCGATTGGCTTTCAGGACTTACTCTATATCCGTTCGAACGCAGCTGTCGAGCTCGAGAATGTGCTTGCCAATGAACCAGACCAGGTTGCTGAAATAAGGCGCAGCAGTTCTGAAAAGAAGGGCGTGAGTCGGAGTCCTTTAGAAACTCTATTAAGTGAACTTACTTGTCACGGATGAACCTCAGCATGCTGGGGTTTTGGACCTTGTAAACGTTTAGTGAAATAGTCCGCACAGCGATTCGAACCATGGACTCGGGGTGGTTGAAGAACTTGATGGCCTCCGTGTAGAGTGGGAAGTCGTTCGTATGCTGAAACGAAGACAACTTGAAGAGCAGGAAGTTAAAGTTTTTCAAGGAGCTCACCTCGTTGTAGAAGAAGTGGATTGTGTGGGTGTTCAGTTTCAAACTCAGCGTCTTTAGAAATAAAATGTAATAGCCCATCACATCCTCGTCAGAGAAATCAAACTTGTGGACGATGATAGAGTTTACGTGGTTATTGCTAAGTAAGTAATCTGCAAAAAGATTTCCCAATAAGTCGCCTGCAGAAACACCCCATTCTTGTGGTTACTCACACAGCGACGTCTCATTGCGGATATTTTCGAACAGAATATTCAGCGTCTGGAGCAGCTGGACGCACACGAAGCTGGAGCCCCCGCTCTTCTGACGCATGATGTGCAGGAAGTATGAAAGCATGTTCTTCTCCAGGAAAAAGCTGTGGAGAACAAAGATGAATATGTCCATTGTTCTCTTTATAATGAAAACTTACTCGAAAACGAGGGAATCATGCTGATCACCCCATATTAAAATCTCTGCGATGCAGCGGAGCGATTCGACAAGGAGGCCACGATTACTTTCGGAGACGGTTGTGTTTTTCTCTAATATGCTGTACAGGTATTTTAGGTGGTCCAGAGATAGTTTCTTTTTTGGGGGTCGGCTCCAGGGGCCTCCGAACCAACTGCGACTGCGGAACATGTTTGCCGAGCTAACGGGGAATTGAAGTTACACGTGTATTGCGGCCGTTGCAGATGTCATTTTTATTGTCCGCGTATATTTGTGGCACCAGTGGCCTGTTGCCGGACCTCACCGCGCGGTAGGGGTTAATGTTGACGTAGTTTTAACAAAAATTTTACTCAATTTGCGATTTTCAACTAGTTTTTCTCTTCTTCTTCATCTTTCCACGAGCACAAGTGTCAAAATCAGCTGTTCACAGGCACACGCATCCACACAGCCATGAACAGCTGATTCACTGGCAAGCCAAAATGACAGCTCCCCTCAGATTTTAATTTTATTGTCTATAAAATAAATTTAGGACTATCTGTTGTTTTGATTGAAGTTAATGGAGTAGGAGCCGGTATTGGGGTCCTGTTGCATTTGAAAGTTGTTGGTCGAGAGTCCGAATGGCTTTAATATCATGTTTCCCAAGTCCTTCAAACTGGACATCATTTCGTTCTTTAGTTTCTCGTTCCGCTCGTTGATAATAGGTGGCAACCTCACTTGAGCTTCCCGTGCTTCAGCTTGACTAGGATCCAGCTCACAAACCCTTTTGTAGTCGGTCAACGCCTCATCAGGTCTGTCCTCCAATTCGTAAAGTTTTGCGCGTCTGCCAAAAAGAATGTTAAGTTCGTGTAAATTTTGGGTAGTCCATCAATCTCACCTTAGTAACACCCGTACATACTCGGGCCACAATTCAATGGCTTTGTTGCAGTCCTCTATGGCGGATTTCTTTGCCTCGAGCTTGATCTTAGCTGCCGCTCGATTGCCAAAGAGGACAGCTCGTTCCTTACTGCTGTCGGCTGGACAAATGTTCAGGGCTTCTGTGTAGATCTCCACCGCCCGTTGGGGTTCATTGTTTTTAAACTCCTCGTTGCCTTGAAGCTTCAGCGCATCCGCCTTCGCCTTGTTCTCTTCCAGTTGCTCGGCAGTCATGGTTTTCTCCAGCTCCCGAAGCTTCTCAATATCGTATTCCTCGTCTGCTTCTACATCCTTTTCTTTATTTACATCCACGCTGGTGCTCGCATCGGCGTCCGCAGGTGTGGTTTCGTTGTCATCTAACGTCAGCCCACTTTGCTTGTCAACCAGCTCATCGAGGACATCTTTATTACTGTGTGCTGCTTCACTGAGAGCATCCTGGAACTCGTCATCGCTGGTCCCCTGCGCCAATTCGCTCTTCGACATGGTTTTCTAGTGCTTTCTGGCGTTCCGGCAACAAAGCGAATTTAGTTTGAATCAGCTGGTGTCTTCTTCTTGCTCTTTTAGCAAGCACGACAGAATTGCCAAGTCTTTGTGGTTTTTTAAACGTGACAACTCTGACGGCGTCCGCGCCTTTTAACAGCTGATTGTAGTGGCGGAAATGGTCGGCATGGACGAGAACTCCGGAATTAAGGAATCACCTGTGGACATTGCTGCTTGTATCCTAGATGAGTATGTGCCGGCCAAACCACTGGAAGGCAACCTTGAAATCTCCTATACCCAAGAGCTGTCGGCGGCTTCTAGTTTTGTGTGGCCCAAGACAGTGAAGTTTCCATTCATCAACGATGGCCAATGGCCGACACCCGCATCCATTGTGGAATTTGCAACTCTTGTTGCTGCCGATTCCGCTTCCGAAACAAAACGCATCGTTGAACTGACGTTGGACACAAGTAGACTCGCCGATTTTGTTTACTCCCCCGGAGACACCATCTCCATACTACCAAGGAACTCTGACAAACTCGTACAGGAACTGCTCTACCGTCTGGACTTGGACTCAAATAAAGCTGATGCAATTTGTCACGTAAGCTTAAGCAAGCAGTGCACTAAGAAGGCAGCAAAGGTTCCTCCGCATATTCCACCAACAGCTACAGCGCGCCAACTCCTCACACATTGTCTCCAGCTAAATGGTGTGGTTCAGAAGCAATTGCTAAGCGCATTGGCCTTGCTTACCAGTGACCCAAGAGAGCGTAGTTTCCTGGCAAGTCTGTCCTCCAAGCAAGCCGCAGCGCATTACCACGAACTGGTGCTGCAGAAAGGGCTGGGCTTCTGTGATATTCTCAATCTCTGCCCAACCTGCAAGCCTCCATTGGCCTTACTTTTAGAGTATTTGCCGCGCCTCCTGCCCCGGCCGTACTCCATTGCGAACTCGCCTTTTGAGTGCAGCAATCAACTCCGCATCATTTACTCAGTTCTGGCCAAAAGGCCAGGCGTCACGACCAGCATGTTGGAGAACGCAAGAACACTGCAACCTCTGCCCGAGCTGCTTATTTATCCACGGCTGAAGAACACATTTCGGTACACCGCGGAAGACTTGACAAGGAATCAAATCCTAGTGGCAGTCGGCACAGGAGTCTCGCCATTCCTTGGCTTTCTCGCCCACAAGCAACACCACCGCCAGAAGAACTCCGCATCCCTGAACTTCGGTGAAACCTGGCTCTACTTGGGCGCCAAGTTGCCGCAGTCGGTGCCCAAGCTGCTCACCTTACAGGACCTGCAGCAATGCGGAGCACTGCAGCGTCTTCAATTGGCTTATTCCCGGGTACCTCAGGGCCCCAAATACGTGCAGGACCTTCTAGAGAGAGACGCCGAGTCCCTGGTAGACTTCCTGCTGCAACCCGAGACAACTCTCTACGTGTGTGCCGACGGAGCGGTCATTTCAACAGCAATTAAAGACGGTCTGCGCCGGTGCCTTGAACGAGTCCTGCAGTTGAACGAAGACGAGGCCAAGGAGCGGCTAAAGACGTTGTCCCGCGACGGCAAATACCGCGAAGACCTCTGGCTGTGAGAACAAAAACACCAGCACCCCAGAGAGGGCGCGGGGAGCTGCGTAAGTGTAAATAACGATATATTTAACAACACAAAGGAAAATATATAGTGCGGTCTAAAATAATACATACAAATGTGCTGGTTTACTTGCGGTACAAATTAAATATAAATCGGCGTAATCCTCTCGAATTGAGTGTAAAATAAATTGTGGAAAGAACGGTTTGTGGTAAAACTAAAAAATAGAATATACAATTACGACTTAGGTGGCGGTTAATAATTTTATAGGCTTCTTTGAACCGATCAAAATGGAAAGAAAAAACACTTCTCGCTTTATCCTTACGAATCTTGTATAAAATTGTATACTGCTAATTAGTACTAGATTAAGACTTGGCTTTATTTGTATTGTAATAGTTCTCCGATTGAATTGAGAGTTCAGTTTTAAATGCGCATAGAATATGTCCGAAGATTTACGATTAGTTAGGCTTGATTCTTTCCAGCTCTCGCTGCAAATACTATTTAATTCGTTGTTCAATACGCGCGCCACTACCGATCGGATTTAGCTAAGGATTAAGCTCTAATTTATCGTATGATATATTTAGATTTATGTAGGGCACTTAAACGTTTTCCTTTCGCAATCCAGAATAGTCCGATTCACAAAATACTCGCATCTCATCTAAAAATTAACTACATCGGCTTAAAATCGAGAACGCCAACAACCGACGACATATCCCATAACTAGAATTACAATGTGCGGGGGAAACTGGATAAGAAACTCTCGATGGGCCTGGACTTGTGCGTTTTTGTTTGGCATATACTGTTGGTTTTTTGTTAAATCTGTACGATTTTTAATTGACAGACGCGTAGGCGCGACGTGATTATGGCAAATCTGGGCAATGCGCTTAAATTTGATCGGAATAGTCTTGCTTTTTGTTTGTACTAATTATATGGAATAGACGTTCAACAATAATTATTCCTCCCGATATCAGTGTGGTTATCTACTTTAAAAATCCCTTAAGTAGCACATTAAGAAAAGGACAAAGAGTTCGCTACGGTTATCTGCATTCTTCTGCTGCTGCTCACTTAATGGCACTTAATAGGTTTTCTCTAATTTCCTCTGCCCTCCTGTGATGCTTTTTAGACGTACAATTTAAATGGTATTACGCGTTGACTACACAATTCTATATATAGGTAGTTAGTAATTATGTGTGGATGCCAGTTTATCGACGATATTGCATTCAATGTTAAATTTGCGCGCTTAAGCTCTAAAACGAATAATTTGTAAAATTGCATAATGCAGCTTTGATAAAATCGCTTAAATCACATTTATGTACCTATATACATAACTCCATACGCATCTGCATGTGTATAAAGATAGACGATCCCTTAGAATACTCAACTACCTAGAAAGCAACGCGAATGAATTACTGCCCGGCCATATCGGGCCGAAGACATTCTATATAACTACACAGTACTTATATGTGTGCGGGTCGAACTTAATTGTAACTAGAGTACGAATACTCGTATATTGCTATGTGAATATAGCATTTGGCCGAATCGATATATCAGTTAGAGTGGTGGTAAATGGCTACTATCTAACCTAAGTCTAGTGACACACACGAACATGAAAACTCTGCACCGTCGGATATTAAATAATCTACATATAGAAGGACTTTTAAATGCGTCGACCGCCAAGAGCTGCTTAGTGAAATGATGCGTATCCTGTCCATAATTCCTCCTTTCCTGCCCCTGCGAATAGAAGAGAGAAATACGTTAGAAATATTCCAATTTCACGCCCTTGAGAATGTCTGGGACTCTTGTTATCGGCCTGGCCCACCTTATCAGTCTTCTGGTATCAAAAGGCGATTAAATGCGAACCGATTCGCGGCCAAGCTGAAAGCCAATTCCTTAAAATATGCCAATAATTTCATTTTTACCCTGAACTATAAAACTGACACTCACCCCAGATCGAAGCACTTAACGTGGCCATCTGAATGATCCCCGAATGATAATGAAATTCACATCCGAGGTGTCAGCCAGGTTCTAACCAACGGCTGCCAAGGGCAGGCGGAAAAGGTGGTGGAGAGTGGGACTATCAAAAATTATGATGAGCTTCATTGTTCGTGTTGCATGACTGCCAGCAGTTGCGGGGAACTCATTGCGAAATGTCGCATGCCCGGGGGGAGGGAGGCCGGGAGTGTGGGAAACAAGGAAACAAAAACAAAAGTGGGCAATGAGTTCACTCCGCGGCAAATGAACACGCGCACTCGTGGCTCGCATGTGTGTGTGTCACTGTGTGTGGTTGAGGTTTAGTTTAAAGCTTAAAACTCAATGAATCATCCGCGGGCCGCGTAACAAAGCAGACAACGCCACAAACAACCGCCCCGCCGGCCCACCGCGGCGTGGACGTGAACGCGACGACTTTTTGGCCAAAAAAAGGGCAAATCACACACACGAAATCGAAGCCGAGCAAGGTGAATCTTTGTTATTGAACTGTTAGTCACTTGGGGGCCAATTGGCGGTTGTGTGCGAGTGCGATAATTTGGTGGCCGTTCAATGTCGACTCCTCCAGGGGAAGCCCAGCGAGAGCGGCGGCGGTGGTGCGAGCATTTTGTACTTTGACCCGAGCCAAGCGCCAGGCAAACAGACGGGCCACTCCCTAGGGCAGTTCGCCTGCGGGCGAGTCAACCGAACTCGAGCCAAATGGTTTGTCTATTATTTTGTTCCATTCGTTATCGTCGAGATCAGAAAACAAACAAACATCCGCAAGCGAGCGACTGAATTACAAAGGAAAAACTCTCAGGCCTTGCGAAGTGTGAGTGCGAGTAACTCTGCTCCTCCCCAGAAAATCGAACGGCTCTGCTGCGCATCAGCGTGCAAAATGGAAAGCAAAAGTATTTAATGCCGCTTAAATAAACAACGGCAGCCCCGAGATCCGGTTGGCGATCGCTTGGCTCCTCCCGCTGTCTGCTCTGCTGTTGTTCTTCTTTATGTACAATTAATTTGGCCTGCACCTCGCAGATAATAAAGTTTTGCGGACTCACCGATTGTTGGGCATCATCGTCCAGCGACTTGCACTTTTGGTATATTAAATGTTCTTAGTCCTGCTCCTAATCCTGCTCTCGGTTGTCTGGCTACACTAAAAGGTTTGATCAGCATTTCGTTCCAGTGTCGGACCAAATCGAAAATGAGTATGAGTTTGGTATGAATTGCTACGAGTCGTGGTCGTCGTCGTCTGTTGCTTGTTTATGGGTACATCAGCTTGGCTACCCGATGATTGCACATTAACTATACATTGCGGCGCAGGACCTTCTTGGCGGCCTTAATGTTGGGCACCAGGGCCTTGACCTCGCTGCAGTCGCCCAGGAAGGGGTGCTTGAGCAGCTCGTCGGCCGTGGCGCGTTTGTCCACCTCCACCTGCAGGCAGCGGTCGAGGAAGTTCTGCAGATTGGGGCTGAGCTTGTCCCAGCTCTTGATGTCGGGGCGACCGTTGGCCGCAATCAAATACAGAGCACGAAGTGGCGTCTCGTAGAGATACGGCGGCTGGCCCTCGATCATCTCAATGGCCATGATGCCGATGGACCAGATGTCGACCTTTTTGCCGTACTTCTTGCGGGTGACCACCTCGGGGGCCATCCAGTAGGGCGTGCCCACCATCGTCTGGCGCTTCTCGTCGCCCTCGATGTTGGCGCAGAAGCCGAAGTCGGTTACCTTGACGCAGCCATCCATGCCCAGGAGCACATTGTCCGACTTGATGTCCCGGTGGATGATGCCCTTGGAGTGGAGGAAGCTTATTGCATAGAGCACTTCCCGGCAGACGCACGCGATCTGGCGCTCCTTCATCACAGTCTCGGTGACGACGTCGGTCAGGGGGCCGCCGTCCATGTACTCCATGACCACCCAGAGTTGATCCTCCGGCTCGAGGAGATATGCGTCCAGGAAGTTAACCAAGTTCTTGTGGTTGAAATCTTTGAGCACCCGGATTTCCGTGAGGATGAGATCCTTGGAGGACTGGTTCTTCATGTCGATCGTCTTCACCGCCACCTGGGACTCGTTCTGGAGATCACCCGCGATGAATACAATGCCGGAGGCTCCCTTGCCCACCTCCTGGGTGGTCTTGTAGCGTTCCCGGGGGTCATCGGGATTGCAAATGGCCCGCAGTTCATCGTAGATTTCGGAGTCGGTCTTCTGGGGCCGCTTCTCCTTGGAACGGCGGAGAATCGTCTCGTCGGCTGCCTCAGAGTCTCCATCGGCGGTGGCGCTGCTCGGCACTGCCGGCTTAATTATAATAGTGTTGGTGTTGATTTTGTGGTTCTCTTCGTCGGTCGGTATGGCGCTCAAGTCGGAGCTACGAGGGAACTTCTGGGAAACCCGGGGTTTTGGCTTGATCAGCGGTTTGGGCGGCAGAGTCGAGTGAGGCGACCTCTTGGCCGGCAACGGAGGCGGCAGCTCAGTGCCAGCCTGGTGATTGTTGTTGAACTTGGTGCTGGGCTTGAGGGTCTCTCTTCGCTCGAGATTGAATTCCAGCTCCTTGATCACCTCATCGAGCGCGGTTAGGCGAATCGCAGACTGTTGGCTGGAGTCGTTGAGGCTGCTGCTGTTGCTGTTGGCAGTGGAGGAGCCGCTGCTGCTCTCCGTGGCCGTCGAGCTGCTGCCGCTGTAGGCCTCGTCGTCGGACTTGTCCAGGTCCTGGGACTTGTGCTTGTTTTTGTAGTTCACATAGTTTTCGATTTCTTTGGACTCCTCGTGGATGGCATCCTCGGTGATGAAGGGCTTGAACACCTCGTTCTCCTTCTTCTTGATGGAGTAGTTGTAGTATTTGACGGCATGGTAGGCGGCGTCGGGATTCTTGTCCTGCTCATCGCGGGTGATTTGTGTGTTCATGAGCCGCACCCAGGGCGCGGGCAGGCCTTCCAGGTCGCCAGTCTCTTGGTTTCGTGACACATGGAAGTGCCGCTGGAAGTTGGTGGGCGCTCCGATCTCGGAGATCTGCTCCTTCTTTTTGAACCACTTTGTGAAACTCATTTTCGTGACAATTTGTTGGTTCTAAGTCCGCCTTTGTTTCGGATGTGCGGGTGGCGGGGCTCCGGGCTGAAAAATTTTCTTCAACGCGATTTGTTACGCTCAACTTGGGAAACTCTATTGAGGCACGGAAGCGGTCGCGGTCGCGGCGATTTGTTTTTATTGTTTTTGTATTTGTTACCGTAGGCAACTCACTAACCCCGTGAGTCATGCACACAGGCACACGCACTGCATAAATGTAGATGTGATGGGCCCGTATGTGTGTGTGGGTCTCGGGAGAGTGTGTGCGCTCTTATCTCTGGATGGGATGCCTTAATATAACACTACATGTATATAGAGGCCTTGGTAGGTCTTCGTTTGGAGCACGAATAGCAAACCTTATTGCTGGGGGGTTTCACTTTTTATTTACGCTGCGAGCTCTCAATTATTACCGTTGCATTTGCGATTTTAATGAATGCAGACAGTTTTCAATTGCAATGAAAGACACTCACGCACACACACACACATTCTCTCATACATATGATGGCAAACACATAAGGAGTGGCTGCCTGCACGTCTCGTTCTGCGCAAAAACTCAAGAATATTTGGAAGGAATTATCATTGCAGTGTTTTATACGCGCTACACATATGCGTGTATATTTTATGTACAATTTTTGGCGACTCTTTTCACTTTTAGATTAAAAAATTCCTTAATTTTCTACTTGCGCCGTTCGCGCTGCACTCGCTATCACACTCGCACGCACATCGAAACTAAAACAATGTGACCAGG
>JBAMCP010002356.1:0-13045 GCA_037075105.1 Lissocephala sabroskyi | reverse complement strand
ACAGGAGAACTCCTTGCCTGACAGGCAATTTCAAAGCCAACTAGGTTCACTGAACAGGGTTGCATTTCAGGGGTTCTAGGAAGTTATCGGAGTCGTTTATCGATGTGTGTGTTATTTATAAAGAGTCTAGGCATAAGTGAAGGAGATTCGAGAATTTCGGTTATGCTTTTCCTTGCAACTCTTTTGGATAATGGATGTTGGTTCGATGAGCAAATCTCGGTTCGGATCTTCGAACCAACCATTCCCACAACAATCGGCTCCTGCCTCCCCCACAAACAATTAATCCAGAAATACTATATTCAATATTTTTATATATAAAAATCTCTTACTTCCCTTTCTGAGAGACCTCCCTCAGCCATTCTCATTGCTGTGCGAGTTGGGGGAAAAAAACTCGCACAATAAACAAACAGCGGGGGGAAAAAACAAACCGAATCAAATAATTGGCCATTAAAGTTGACCGTTCTAACGAACCGAAAAAAAAAAAACGAATAAGGAAATCAAAACTTAAATTACATTAGATAATTCGCAGCTCAATAAAAATAATGCCCAGTGTTGTGTCGCAATTATGACGATCACCGTGCCCAGGGAGAGGGAAGGGGGGTAGCCTGGCGGTTCTCATTGCAGGGACTGTTGAGATTTAATGAGCCATTTAATGCGATCTTGCGCTTCCTTATCCGCTGATTAAATTTGCCTACACATTTTTGTGGTTGCTGGGCTGCCCAGAGAATGCCCGAGACTGGCCGATAATTTCGACCCGCTCTACATTAAATCATTAGTCATTTTCGACTTTCGACTGGCGGCCGTGCGTGTGTGAGTTTCGGGCATCTCAGAAATCGCGCTAATTTATCTTCGCCAAAAAAAAGCCCCACTGCGCCGTCTTCAGATGCGCTTGGGGGGAGCTGACGACGACTCATTCACTTAGTCAGCTTGGCCGGACACGGACTCTAAGACGGAGTTAAAGTTCGGACCAGCCAGTCAATGAACTGCAAATCTGCAAGTTTCAGATTTTTTAAGGTTCGGTTTCGGCGATTCCGCCGGTGCTCTACCCCAAGACGCTTATCGATTTTAAACCGATTTAAGGGTAAAGTTTGTGTTCCAAGTCTTTTGATATTTTTTGTATATTCTTTCGCCAAGTAGAGCTTTTGAAAAGTCGTCTAGGAGGCAGCCTCTCTAATCCATAATCGAGCTGAGTTTTCGGTGTTCGAAAGGCAAACACAAAAATCTCCGAAAAAAGAAACAATTTGTGAATGAATGCAGACATAAAATAACAATAATTTGCACCACCAACAAGAGAGCTTAAGCGACGAGGCGAAATTATAGGCATGTGATTTAAGCCATGGCTAATAACAGTTGTTACACACATTTAATTTGTTGCTGTTGATTGGATCAATCATGCCCCGATACGCAAACCCTCGATCCCAAGAGATATCATCGCACCAAAAATAGCCAGCCAAGAGCAGCAAGCCGAGAGCCGATCTAATTTAAAGTAGCACCAAAAATAGCACCAATCGACCGACGGGACGGCGTCCAACGAACGCACACACAACATGATGAACAGTTAGCAAATTGTGCCTCACACCCCCAGCTGGGGACTTACTAATTGCCTAGCTGTCCCGCCCGGCCGATTCCTTGGCCGCCGCGCATTCCCAACGATGCAACCTACAATTGTAACTTTCGCAGAAAAACAGCAACCGAACCAAAGCCAAAACGAAACGAACCGAAAGCTTAGCCGGCCGGCCGGCCGGCTGAGTGTCCGACTAGCCGGGCTGGTGTGTCGCCAAGTCCATGGCCAAGAGCGATGGCTTCCAGACCAATTCCGAATACCAACTTCAAGTCAATTAGCGGGCATTGCCGATGTGCCAGGTGGTCGAGATTTCGTTTCATGTTCCAAAGCAAAATCATTAAGAGCCAAATCGTCGTCTGTTGTCCCCCTTCCCCCTCCGCATATCGCCAACCGTGGCCGATTGGCAGTGATAGATACAGATACACCGCCTTTGGCATTTGCCCATTTGCCATTTGGGGCGACCACGCCGACAACAGACGACAACGAAAATAGCGACCACAAAGCGGGAGTGGTCATCGCCATCGCCATCGTACCGCTTTAAGTGACTAATTTATGGCCTTTTATGTGCCCCAGCAATAATAATGTAATGTAATGTAATGTGCCAAAGAATGAGCGGCACAAAGTCTAATTGCCTCCGATGGTCTGTTGCGGCGGTGGCCATTTGAAGTCCCTGGCGGACGGCGCTACGCCAATGAACTTTTATCAGTTTATCGCAGGGCACAGGCGCTGGCCACCCGGCCAACCTCATAGAGCACCTGTTGAGGTCCCTAAGGGGCGCCCGGCTGCATTCCTGCCATCAGAACTCGAGCGACGGCGGTTACAGAAGTTCGCCTACAAAATTCCTCAAGTTTTGGAAGCGCTCCCAAAATATTCTTAAGATTTTTTGGTCATTCTTCAACTCTCTTCAATTTTCCCCCTTCATCATTCGAATAGGTCTTTTGAGAAAGGTTATAGAACTTTTTCCACAGGCCTTTCGTTATTTCCTTCCCCAAAAAAACTGAAGATATTTCCAATAACTCTAGAAGTCTCTTCAATTCTTCTTCATTTTTCGAAAAGGTCTTCCGACACCCAGAAATTTTATAGAACTATTTTCCACAGGCTCTTCGTTCATCTTCCTTAGCCCCCAGAAGACTGAAGATATTTCCAATAACCCAAAACCGCTCTCGCTTTTCCATTCCCTATTGCTCTGAAGAAGACTCCAAAAAGACTTGAGATCTTTGATGCCAGAACCACAATCTTTAAACCGCCCTCGCTTAGCAGGCATCGCTTTCCCGCGGGTAAGAAACTGAGCGCCGTAGCTTTGCCGCTGCTGCTGCCGCTGCTCTGCCCCTCATTAAGCATGCTTCATTTCTCTTGACATTTATAGCCCGTCAACAAGTAGGTTTTAATGTGCGGCCGACGTCCGCTGCCCCGTCCAGACTAATCTCAGCTCGTTTATCAAACATGCATAGAGAGCGAGGCGTATCTTTTGGGCTGCTGCTGTTGTTGCTGGCGTTGTTGCTGCTGCGACTGCAGTTGCTGCTCCAAAATACGCACACTAATTGGCTTAACAAGTCCGCTGCTGGCCAATGGCTGTTAGCTGACTGCTGGTGGCGATGGTGGTGAACATGCTGATGGCTTGTCAGCCTTACACGGCAGTCGCGTTGACTGCATTAGTCAGCCGCCCCTCCGCGGCCAAATGGCTGGGCGAGGGGCTGGGGAGAGAGCCCTATGCAAATCGACAGCAGTCTTGATTATAATAAACTGATAAATATTCACCAGTCGAGCGGCGAGAAGATCCGCCGGCCGACAGTTCCTCAATCGGCCATCAAAATTTTAATTCCTTCACAAACAAGAGGATAAGAGCAGAAAATTATGAATTCACTGCGTTGAAGCCTAAATTCCTAATATTCTCAGATAAATTCCATAAACAGAATCAGAATTTTATAACGATTCCTCAAATTAAGAGAGACTTGATTTCCTCTCGTAATCTCTCCCTTATAGTTCCCAAAATCTCTTGAACTACAGGCTCCGTTAAGCCAATCCTCTTTCTCCTTCTCACTCTCCCCACTCGATTCCCACTGACTGACCGAAAGACTCCCATGGACTCCCTTGGTCTGCAGGGCGTTGGGGGAAAAAAAACTCATCAAATTCAATCAAATGCATCGACCATGAGAACGAATCGAAGCGCCGGCACAGGTAGCCCCCGCCGGTGGATGTTGGAAGAGAAAAGCTCGTAAAAAAGAATTTGAAAGCGAGCGTTTTAATGCACAAGAAAGTCTATCGGGCTGACAATCTCTAAAGCGCCTCATATGCATCGGGCTTTGGCCGTTTTTATTGGCCAAGTTGATCAAGGAAACGCAAGAGAATTGGGTCAAGAATTGGTACTCAAAAGACCCACAAATTCCCTTCCGATTGATCGCTCGTCAAATCCCACTTCCTCAGTCGGCAATTGAGGGAAAACTTCCAGGTTTTCCCAGCGTCTTGCTAGGAAGTGAAACCGTTGAGGATCCCAGGCTGCTTAGCGGCAGAATCTACATAAGCCCATAAAAATTTCATTGACTACCCAGAGAACCCATAAAACTCACAGAGGATTGAGCTGGGAATATAGAAACGAATCCATCAAATTTCAATTAAATCTGATTAAATATCCGAAATTTTGCATTACAATGAGACAAGTGAAAAGATTAAAGAAGCCCTTGGAAGCCTTTTTAGGCCCTTTTCTTGAAAAAAAATATTAACTGGTTTTTTATGCGAATTTTTATGGGCGATTTGCCGTTGATTTGGCCCGCATTAGCGAGTTCCTCATACGCACTGTGGGCCGGACTGTCATAAAAAACGGAAGTCATTTGTACAACAGAAGATTACGCCTGGGATTACGTCACCGACAGAATGCACGGCCCATTGACAGTCGGCAGTTTGTCACATCAACTTGATGAGCAAGAATGTGCCGGCCTCTCTGCCGCTGCCTCGGCTGCTGATGATGATGGGCGCTCCGAATGGTTCCCATCATCAGGCTCCCAAGTCTGTGGTGAGTCTGCGTGTCTGTGTGTGTGTAAAAAGTACAGCTAACTCCACTCGAGCGTGTCTGGCTGTCCGACAAACTCTCGAAATGTCTGACCGTCTGCTAAACTGTCCGTCTGGCCAACTGTCCCCGCACTGCCTGTGCCCACAACTCAATCAAATCTGTGCGAAATGAGGCAGCGGTGGGCGAGGGCCCATTACCCGGCAATTCCCACTTGACACTCTGACTTTGGTCTGCCCGCCAAATGGCTAAGTACGTTGGGAACTGAGCGTCTCCAGTGGACAAACACATGAACACGGATTTTTTTGGAGTACTTTTTCAGCGACAGCATGACGAGTTGTCGCGTCGGGTTTATTGGACGCTTGGAGTTACAAAACAGCAACAAATGTAAGCCTACCCAACCGACAAAGCGGCCAATCGGCCTCTCAAAAAGCCGATTAGTCGGGCATTTCACAGATAACAGCACAAAAAACTCACCGAACGTGGGCCGAGCGTAAAAACAGGTGAGGAATTAAGTTTCAAATTGTTCAATTGACATTTGCGACAAGTTCATTAATAGTTTTCGGAGATCTCTTCAGAGCTCCAAAGAAAAGAATAATCTCACATAACAGTTGAAAATTGTACCCAAATGGGTTGACTAAAGAGGCTTTGAAAGTTAAGATTCCTATAATAATAACCAAGCTCTTTAAATACCTCTATTATGATCAATAAGCGAGGACATTGAAAGCAAAAAGAATTCTTTAGTTCTGAAACTGAATCGATTGTCGAGGAAATGTAGAAATATTTCTAGACTCAAAAATAAACCATTGATACCTCAACTATTAGGGTTCCTTGGCTAGGATATTAAAATTAAAACAATCAATTATTTTCTGTCTATAAAATTGGATCGTCCAATTGAATTATCAAAATTCCTTCAGTCCCAAAATAAAACCCAATATTATTCTCAAATTTGATTACTAAGCGAGAGCTGGAATATTCCTTCAAAAAGTCCTCTCTTTAATTAGATCTACGGACCAATAATAAAGTCCCATCGGCATCAAAATCTGACCCTCCAAATTCTTCTATAGGATGTCTGATGGGCGGAGGAGAAGTTTAAATTCCACCAACTAACTTTTCAAAATTAAAACATATTGACTTGTCAGCGCCCCACAAACTCTCCGGTTCGTACAAATTGGAGAAAATAAATCAAGCCACCAACACGGGGAACCGGACAGACCAACCCAACGAGACTCCCAGGGGAGTCGGAAGTTGTTGGGTTTTAGGTTTCTTGTTTTTCGGCTTTTCTTTTTTTTTTTGGAAGCGTTTTCTTTATGCCACCGACATTTGCTTATCGAGAAATCCCGTGTTATATTTATGTGGCATTTTGTAGCCCGCAAAGTAGAGGAATCCATTTGAGACGCTCGCCGACACGAGAACTACAGGCTATTCGTTCTGGCCGTTTGACTTTTCACTTAAGATAGAAAATTCAAATTTCAACATCAATTTATGGCCATCTCAGTCACCCTGAGGAGCAACAAATATATTTTATATATTTTATATGTCGTCAGTGACGCCTCAAATGGCCCAACTATTCGAAAACAAAAGGTAAGTAGAAAATCAAGAAAACCAGCAGAAATTCTAAGACTTTTTCGAGAGCCAAAGGCGCGCAGGGAAGGTAAGTCGAAATCTTAATTATAAATTGCAACCAATAAAAGAAAATAAAGAAATTATTAACTTACCCCAAAATATCCTTTATGATGCGTAATAAACAAAATCTGCATTCGTTGGTTTTAAAACACACAAAAAAATTACACCAAAAAAAAATAAAAAATAAAAAAAATTTTAAACACTCCGAATTTTTTTCCGACTTGTTACCGAATTTTCGCGAAAATTCAACAAACTTTTATTTTTACCGCCGATTTGGATGGGCGAATTTATTTTCACGGAATTCTATCGGCACGGCCCGTTCAGCTGGCAATTTCTGAATCTTAAACATCCTCTATAATGCAATTGATTTTCTTTTGAAAAGCGGTGCTGATTTCATCACACAAAAAAAAAAATATCAAAAAATTTAAAACACTATCCGATTTTTAATCCACGACATGTTACCGAATTTTCGCGGTTCGTCCAGCTGACACTTTCCGGATTCCACGCATCCGTTTGGCTGATCTGGCAACGTTTTGATCCCAATTAGTAGACGGGGAAGAAACTGAAAGAAAGCAAAGGAAAAATGATTAAAGCCCTGAAAGGTTATAATTGCCTGAAGGCCTCTAGGAATCGACTCCTGGAAGAGGCAGAACTTTCCTCCCCAAAGGCCGCGCCCTCCTTCGATTCGCTGTCACTCAGTTTTGGGTAAAAGGGAAGACCAGAAAACCTCCTCACTAAATTATCATTAACATCGAATCGCCTTTATTTTGGTTGGTGGCTGGCAAAGGCTTTTGTTAGCCGATATCCCCAAAACATGTAAATAGAACTTTGTGAATAGAGTTTTGATTTCCCAAAAGAAAAACTCCCCACTCCCAGATCACTGACCATTGATATGCAAAGAGATTTCCCAATGGCAGAATGGAAACCCGAGTCCAAGTTGCCCGCCCATTCATGGCGACCCCGCCACCCTTTCTTTTTATCAATCAAGCCCCCCGGGGAGCCGGCGAGACCCGCAGCGAATGCAGCGTGTTGACGTCTTTCTCTCCTGCCGTCTCCAGTTGGCTGGCTATTTATGCGGCATTAGCCCTATTAAAATTACATGGCGTATTATCAAAGCCAAAGGTGTTGGCTTTATTTTTTTGGGTGTGTCATAATATGGACACCCCCCCCGGCCTGTCGGACGGTTGGTCTGCGCGTGGCTGACAGGTGGATTTTTTGTAGGTCACCGGGAAGGCAACAGGAAACGGACGATTAGTCAAATTAGCGACATAAAAATTGAAACGAATTTGATTTTTACCCAGCCTCCATCGCCGGCAACTTCAATTGTAAATTCAAAGTCAATGCCAGAAAAAAAGTGCGTTAATTGTTTAATTTCGTTTAACCTTCGATACGAGAAGTGCGGGCTCACCGTCGTCCCCACGGGCAAGTGGACTGCGGGCTCATTGCATAATTAGAAATTCGCCGAAAGACCTCAAAAGGCCCCGGGCCAACAGAACCAAGAACTTCAATTCTTTTAGCCAAAACATGGCCGGGTCTATGGGCTATAAGAAGAGAGAGGGAGCAAGAACTTAAGAGCCCTTAAAAGGGTCTTCGGAGCAGAGGAACTTATGGGAAATAAGAGCTTCTCCAGACCTCAAGTGGTGTGCCTTAAGATTAGGAACTTCATTCGAATTGGTTCTTAGATTCTCAGGGAACTTCTTTGACATTTAAAATTGTTATTTAAAGAAATTTAGGAAATAATTTTAGGTTTGTTAATTTCGAGAGTTCGGCAGCTAAGAATTCGCCTTAGTTTGCGCGTCAGAATTCATCCCCGCCTACAGAGTAGTCCATGTTCGGTTTTCCGAGGTTGCTTGTGGGTTTTTTTTCTCTCGATTACATAAGCTTAAGAAATAAACAACACCGACAGCCGTGCACATGAGAAAGACTGGAAAATGCGATGATGTAAAAAAGTTCCAAAGAAAAAACCGAAAAAAAATAGAAAAAAAAACAACAACAGCGTCGACTGACGGCGCTGGTGGTACGGTAATTACAACAACAACAATAGCAACAGCAACAGCAGCCCCACCAGCACGCAAAAGTAAAGCAGCCACGCAAAAAAAAAAACCAAAAAAAAATGCCAAAAAAAACCCGCGCCAAGCTGGAAAACCAAAGACCTCTGAATACCCTGAGCAGGCTGGGCTGCTTGGGTTTTGCTCGCTGGTGAGGGCATAGGAAAGTGGCCACGGCCAGCGGGCGGGCCGCCAGCAACAACAACGACGCGACGGCGGCTCCGGCGACGGCGGCGGCTCGCTCTCTGCACGTGATACATTCATCATGAACTTGAATTTGAATTTAAAGTTTAATGGTAAAATGGTAAATGTGTAGTTGTTATTGTTGTTGTTGTTGCTGTGGCTGCGGCCGCTTTGAGCCACTTGCTGGGCCCCGTGTAGGCCGCCGCCGCCGTTGGCTCGTTAGGCGTTGCCCAAAAGTCTGCGCGCGTTGGAATTTTTTTTTTTTTATGTTGTGTTTGTTTTTCTGCTTCTTGCTCAACGGATTGCGCTGCTGGTTGTTGTTGTTGTCACTTGCACTTGTTGTGCGCATTATTGAACAACGAGCAGGCGGACCGCCGACCTGGCAGGGATTAGCAGCAGTCAGCGCCCTCTCGCCAGGACCGGGCCGGCGGCTTAGACAGCCACGCCCCTATGGTCAGGGTCGGCACAGGCAACGCCCTCGCCTAGGCACCCTTGCGGTTTGGCAATTACCGTTGACCGCAGCAGAAAAACACAAGCAGGTTCGTTGCCTAAGTCATTTGTGGAAAAAATAAACGATAACTTATTTCGATTCCCCAACTCAGTTGGCTCTGGAAGTCCTGTCAGTTGCCCAATGGGGCAAATTTGTGTGCCCTTTGGGTTCATACAAATTTTATTCAGTTGCTTCTGATGATTCGTCTGGTCAACATCAGGAAAATACTAGGAAATTTTTGTCTGGAAATTTTTTGTATCAAAATCTAAAATGGAAATAGCAAATCAAATCTAAGCAACAAATTTTGACAGACTAAATTTTTGTAACAAAACAAATCGGGTAAGCAAATGGAATTAAAGAAACTCCGAAGTGTCCTCTGAATCCTTAAATGTGTTGCAGCCTTTAGCAAAATTTGTGTGTAACGCAATGACTTAGTTCTTGCTAGATTATTAACCGGACTTCAGGGATATCGTGGGGTATCCTTGGTCCACCCAACAGAAAATAGATTTACCGAGCAATTCGGGAGGCTGTGCAGGCCTCAAAATGAATAGATTTAAGTAGAATGCATAGAGTGTGCAGTCTCGTATTTCAGAGATACAGAGACATTAAGTCCACTGATTATTATCCGATCCATAAGTGTTGTGATTGTCCTATATTTATCCTGGTCAACGAAATTACAGAGAAAAGGTAAGAAAGCAAAAACAAAATCTGTTCTTTTTCTTAATGAATCCTTGCAGATGAATGCGTTTGGCTGATGTCAAATTTGTGAGTGTACTCCAATCAAAAATCATAGAAAATATAAGAGGAAAACAAAAAAGTAAGAGAGCAAAAACATCCGAATTTCTTCTAATTGAATCCTTGCAGATTAAAGCGATTGGCAAAAAGGGGCAGCCTTTAATTACAACAAGATTGCATGTGTTTTTATCTGGGGGGGAACCTTTCAGCGTCCTCAGTCTTGAAGGCGTAGTCGCCGCCTCGGAGCATCTGAAGCCCAAGCAGCCTATTCACCTCGGCATTATCTTTATGTATTTTTTTGAGAATTTTTTAAGTACTCGACACACTTGCTGGTAGCTAATTAAGATTACGCACAGGTTTGTCTTTATTCATATTCGGTTGGTTTTTTTTTTGGTTGAGTTGAGCGCGAAACGTGCGGCTCGTAAGTCATGCCAGGGGCCAGGGTGCTCGGCGCTCGGTAGCGGGCTCTTTAAAATAAATTATGAATAAACTGTTGGCTTCACGGCCAAGTTGGCAACTAATTTTGACCTTGCGTGCAATTTTAATTAAATCACACACACAACTACACACACCTGTACTTAGTATAAGTATTTTTATATCCGCCGGGCGGGCCGACGGGTCAAAGCAGAAGCAAAGATTTCATCGCTGATTAAATAAGGAAATTGCAGGATAAACCCCAACAAATAAGGTCGCGATTCCCGTTTGTTTCTTTGGGTCCTTAAAGCTCTCGAAAATGATTGAACGCTCTGAGTTCTTCGAGTTAATTTTCCTTTAACCTCTCGTTGTCACTTTTCAAAGAAAAACTGCAAAGAGCAACCAACCCACCCAGCAATCCCGCCAGGGATCCCGGCTTATTGACGACTGTGCGAAAGGGACAAGAAATCTGGGAAGGGGATAATGCGAGGTACAAAAATAGACATTGGGCCAGCAGGAGGCTCCACCGCCAACAACAACAACGAGAATTCCAGAATCCGAAAAAGAAAAAAAAAGTGAAGCGTTAATAAAACGGCAAAAAGGCAAGGCAATGCCGTTGATAAAGCCCAAGATCAGCGACGACCAAGACGACGACGACAAAGACAATAATGATGATGATGATGATGATGATGAGCAAGATGTTACCAAAGTCCAAGAGAAGCCGAAGCTGAGCCAGGAACCAACCAACCGAACCGAGCCGCCAGCAACTTTGGGGTGGCCCAGGCGGCGTCGGGCGGCGGTTCTTCTGGGCTCTTCACTTCATACGCTTGGGGTTCTTTGGGGCCGCGGCTGTGGTCGGTGGTCTTCAATTGCCTTGTCGTGGTCGTGGTCGTGGCCGCGGTCGTTGCTGCCGCCGCCGCCGCCGCCGGAGAGGCGGCCCGGCTGTGGGGATCCGCTATAACAGTGTTAGTACGTTAGTAAGGGTATCCAAACAGGTAAAACTGGTATTCCAGCCGATCTTCATTTACTTTTTTTTTCTTCTCTTACTTCACTTCACTTTAGCATTATTTTTGCGGCGACAGCGGCGGCGGCGGCGGCAGAGACGGCAAGCAAGCGCGTCCGCCGATGACGACAATTGAGCAAATAAAGATAAAGAAAAAAAACAACAACAACGTCGGCTGGAAAACGCAGGCAAAGGAAACACAAACACAGCCAGACAAACGGACGGATGGACAGACCAGCGAGGGCGAGCGTAGCGGAGAATCTGTGGAAAAAAAGGAGCCCAGCCTCGCAACGGCGCATTCACTAGTCAGCGGGCGGTGGTTGCAGCCCCAAAAGAACGAATTCTTCAAAAAGCCTGCAATTGCAGGAAGAAGAAGAAGCAGCAGCCACCGCAGCCGCAGACACACTTGGCTGGGCGGGCACGAAATGCGCGCGGCGCGCAGGGGAAGGTCGGGTGGCCACTGAAGCGCAAAGGGCCCCGGCCAGCCAGAGAAGATTTGTTAGAAGAACAGGAGACTCCCCCCCCCCCCCCCTTGCGACGCTCTTCTCTCGCTCTCTCTCTCTCTCTTTCGTGTTCTTTCTCTGTTGTAGGCCAGGCAGCGGCATTTGAGTGAGAGTGAAGTGGTGTGGGGGCCAGGAATCCCAAAGGCTCCAAGAAACCCACACAGGCGCACTCACGTGCAGCGGCCGCGCAGCCGGCTGCGCTGCCTTGGCAAAGTCAGAGTCACCGCCGTCGCCGTGGCCGCCGCTGTCACAGTCAAAGCCACCAACAGGTTTTCCCAGCTCTCTCGCACTCTCTCGCTCTCTCGCAGCGTCGCTGCCGCTCTCTCGCCGCGCACACACAGGGACAAAGTTAGCTGTAAATTTGTTACGTTGCCTGCGTCGTCACCGCTCGCAGGTGTGCCAGCGACGGCCGCGGCGAATTCGCCGCAGACGCTTACATCACTGCGGCTGCGGCTGCGGCTGCGCGCGTGTGTGTGTCGAATAACGTTAGTTGCCGTTGCCTGGACTCTCCGGCTCTCGCGCTCTCGCTGGCCCGATCTTATTGCCATTCTAAGCGCGTTCTAGCCGATGAGCGTCGGCTTCTTCGTGTGGCTTCTTCGCCTGCCGCGAGTGCGCCAGCGCGTTGCCAACTATTTTGCCGTTTAATTTCGCTTATATGGCTATGTACACACACACACACGTGTGTATGGGTGTGTGTGTGTTTTTATGTTCTTTTCTTTGATTATTTTGTAACTTCTTCTTGCGCGATTCGCAGTTATACACACACAAGGCGGAGGCAAAGTCGACAGTGATTATGGCGATGATGAAATTCCAACAAAGGGCGATGATCATGGAAAAAAAGGAAAATCCACGAACGAAGTAAAAGGAACGAGCGAACCGCCGACTGCTCGCTCGGTTGGTCGATTCAATTCAATTTGATTTTCATTTGAAGCCCGCAAAAGGAAAAAAACCAAAGACTTAGGCAACGAACAGGGCAAACAAATAAAAGAGAAGCGAAATTAAATTAAGATTAGATTAATTTTTTTTAAATATTTAACTCCCCTAAGTAATTTCCGTAATATAAAAAATTAAGCAAAAAATAGAAATTAAATAATTTGCCCACCTCAAAAATTTGAGTATTTTTGTGTTTGGGGTATTTTCAGAGTCAAGAGCAAAGCGGCCCCAATGGCAACGCCAAACAGCTTAAAATACAACAAGTACAAGCCAAACAACAACAACAACAACGCCCCAAAACAAGTAAAACATCCCAAACAACCGGCAAATACTTGGGGGCCCCCAGAACGAACAGCCCACCCGACCGACCGAGCGACCCACGAACGCCCGACCGACGACCCAAACGGCCCAAAAGCAAACACTGTTGGCCAAGAACACGGAGAGCCGATGACGCCAAAGCCGCGCCGTCGGTTACCTCTACCTTGACTCTGAACCAACAAGTTGCCTGTCCCGGCAACGGCGACGCTGCCGACTGAGCTCGG
>JBAMCP010002355.1:0-13046 GCA_037075105.1 Lissocephala sabroskyi | reverse complement strand
CACACACACACACACACACAACACATAAATACGCGTTTATAGCAACATCCAATTGGGCTTTCAAGATATTTCCACACTAGCAACAGGTAACGCGCAAATCGTCTCACCTGGGCACCATCGCGTTTTCAACTGGCATTTCCAGCAGCTGATGTCGCTGCCAGAGCTGCCACCCTTCCCGCCGCAATGGCGCCACACGCGCTGGTTCCGGGAACTAGAGGAACTATAGATTTTACGTTAAATTTACAAAAAATACGTAAAGTTGCCAAGACTAAAACTGGAATTTTTTTATTTGATCAGCTAAAATTGCTCGAAAAACCGCAAAGAACAAAGAACAAGTTCCGGCTGGCGAGCTATCCGATGTCCCCTAGTTCGATTTTCTGTTTTCTCGCCAGGGTTTCTTTCACTTTTAGTACCACCAGAGTCAACAATACGCAGAGATTAAAGCGCTCAGTGAATTTAACCCACTGCAATTATTCGACAGGACGAGTTGGCAGTTCACTTACTGGCGTTGCCAGACTCTGCTTGTGTACTTGGCGCCTATTTGAATTCGGGTGGGCGGAGCTTGGAACTGAATCCTGTTTGCACCCTTAACGCTCGCTGTCCTTCCGGGGTAGCTTTGCGGCGGCCAATCAACGCCGCGCCTGGCTCACCTGGGCGCCCCACGTTTTTTATATTAGAAACCACACGCTTAATTTTAATGTGCCGCATAATTTTCAGTCCTTTATTTCCTCTAAACCGTCGCCGTCGGCGCTTCAGTCGCTCGCGCCGTGCCAGTGCCCCCATAAATACCAATTGCCAGGACCGATCGCCCATCAGTCCCCGAAATGCTGCCCCTGCAGCCACAGCCGCCGGTGACCACCGCCACCCCCACGCGCCCCTCCTCCCCGCGCCAGTTCTTCGAGCGCCTCTACGGGCACCGCGAAACGCGCCCCAGTGAGCCGGCGGCCCCGCCGCCGCCCGACACGCCGCCGTATCAGAGCGACGGAGGCAGTGCGTCCTCGCCGGAAATCTCCATAAGCGACGAGCGCCTCTCGCTGGCCAGCCTGCCCTGCCCGCAGGACTACAACAGGCCCGGCTTCCTCTTGGCCTCGCCGCCGCCGCCGCCGTTCGCCGGCTTCCCCGGGGACCCGCACTTCACCGCCGGATTCTCGGCCTTCCGTGAGTACAAAAAGTTGGCTATAAAAATCTTTATACTGAGGTCCTTTTGGTTGCCTACGACTACGGGTAATTTCAACTAATTCGGCGCCTCCTTGGGCGAGGGCGGCGGGCTCTCCCGCAGCAGCTTCAGGTTGCGCAGCTCCAGGCTCAGAAACATCTTCAGGTTCGGGTCCGTGATCTTGGTCAGCACGATTTCCCTGGCCTGCTCGTCGTTGTCGTTCAGCATCCTCGACAGCGTCTGGGCGTAGTCCAGCCACACGCAGTTGGCGCAGCCCGACATGCAGCAGGTCGTGGGCTCGGGCGGGATCTGGAAAAGGACTCGATTTGTTCGAGGATCCCAGAGAAGTCGAAGTTCGCTCACCACAATCTCAGCGCCGGGGTCGGGGCGATCGGTGAGTCCCCGGGTGAGCCAGAGGGCTCCTCCTTGGCTGCCGCCCCGCCGGAGCCTCAGGCACCGCGGGCAGTTGAAGCAGAGCGCCGCCAGCATGGATCCGCGATCTGCAAGGAGACGCAAACAGGTGGACGAATCAGACTTTCCCAGAAAATTAGTTCCGCAGGAAGCCACCGCTGGCTATTAAATAACGAAGGGGGAAGAAATGAAAAGCAAAATTAAAATCCAGTCGAGTGTGAAAAATGTTGGGTACTTGCGGTTTTTTCACTTAGAATCCGCAGATTGCCGGCTAATGAAACGGCCAAGACGGCACACACACACGCACACCCGCACACCCGGGAGTGTTGTAATTGAGAACAGGAAACCTGAAAAAACTGGCCGCTCGCCCTGCCCAGGACACTCGCAGTTGTATCGAGTTTCACACCTGATTTAGCCAAAGGCTTAAAGGCAAAGCTGTCGCCAGAACTTGGCGGCTTTCGCCCGCCGCACACATCAATTAGCCCGCCCCCCCGCCCGCTCCGGCAGATTGTGCGCTTGGGTGGCTCCCAAGCAGACGAGAAGCGTCCACGCTTCGAATGCAAACAATAATGATAACTTGCGGGGAAAAAAGCGACGGGGCAGCAGCTGTGGGCATTGTTCGCAGTTTCCCGGATCAGGACAGATTGCCGGCCGGACGGACACGTGTAAACTGCAGTTTGAGGGTCCGGCGGGGGTGGCTAATTGTTTGGTTAACTTGGCGGGCACGCGATGCGGTGGTCAACATCTTTATTGTCCAGGCGGACAAAGGATTCTAATGATCGGGCTTCTTGTTTCAGTGGCACGCAGGCGGCGCAAGGAGGGACGCCAGAGGAGGCAGCGGACCACCTTCAGCACGGAGCAGACGCTGCGGCTGGAGGTGGAGTTCCACCGGAACGAGTACATCTCGCGGTCGCGGCGCTTCGAGCTGGCGGAGACGCTGCGGCTCACGGAGACGCAGATCAAGATTTGGTTCCAGAACCGCCGGGCCAAGGACAAGCGCATCGAGAAGGCCCAGATCGACCAGCACTACAGGTGAGTGGCGCAAGGGTTGGCCGGGAAGACAGGAAGCAATTTGAATAAATGTCAGGAAGTTTAATTGATGTACTCACATAAAATTAACACGAAATTAATTTTACGACATTTAGCCGCACACAAACCCAATTAGACAGTGGCCAGTGCCACGCCCATGCCCCTTTTGCTAAACGGATGATATTGATCAATTTGCAGGAACTTTGTCGTGGCCAACGGTTTTATGAGCTCGCTCATGGGCCAGGCGAGCTACGGGCCGCCCTTGCAGGTGGGCGCCGGCTACTACGGGCCGTCGGTGGACAGCGGCACGCACCGGGATCGCATAATGGTCGTAAATAATACGCACAGTGCGGATGTTAATTATATTGACATTGATGGCCAGCGCCAGCGGGCGCCGGGGAGTGGGAAGGCGGACGGCGGGGTCGAGGTGTCGCAGGAGAGGCGCAGTGGCCCGGATCACTGCATGTTGGCAATTATGCGCTGACAATTGCGACGAAGCTTTAATTTGCCTTGATTGGCGCGCGTGTCTAGTTTAAGTTTGGTATAATGCAAATATAACGGTATTTATAATAACAAAAGTGCGTGAATTGTCTTTGTCTGGACTTGATTGTCGTGGGTGGGGGGAGTGGCTAATTTCTTAGATTTCCTTTGTTGCGTCACTTACCTTAATGACATTCACCTTTGCATGGCCGCACTTAAGAAGTTTTGTTTATATAAGTAATTATTTATAAATTGAACTTGTTATTTATTTGTTGTTGTTTTTGTTCACACCAAAACTGAGCAGTGTTGTTGTGTTCTCGAAATGGTTAGAGTTGTCATAGCTCCCGCTAAACAAATTTTTAATATCGAAACGAGTAATTTACCAGATAAATTTGTTTACATTCCAACATTTTACAATATTTAAAACAAAACTTATTTTCTCTAAATACGTTTGATGACGTTCTCCAGTCGTGACACGAAATCACTCAGCTTTCGAGCTTCATACATTAGCGCCAACTTAGAAAAATTAAAAATCATGACAAATATCTGCTTATGCTACTAGAACTTTACAATATTTATTTAATCTGATCTGAGTGGATCACTTTTAAAACAATTAAATGACTTATGAGGATTCATTTCAAATTCACCGCCAAGGGATTGGGCAACCCTGCTCGTATGCGAAAGCGATAATTAATTCTTTTTTTGTTGGCTATAAGAGGGACTTGTGTGTCTCAAAACCCAAGCGCCAAATCGCAAAAATATTTATAAAACTACTCCGTTAAGTTCTTAAAGAACCTGTGGTCAAACCTATCGTTATCTTTCGGGAGTAGCTGCATCCTCCCACAACCCTAAACTTAAAAATATCTCTTTGAAATCTGCACTAAATTATTTATTTGCAATCTGTCTTATGACACGCAACAAAAATCATGTAAATAATATATAAATAAGTTTTTATGAAATTCAAGACAGTTGCAGTGGTTAAAAAAATCGATAATGTTTCCCAATCATCGATAGGCCGATGAGACCATCGATGTTTCTTCAGTTCTGCTGAAAATTAAGGTGAATTAGGAAATTAAAGAGATTGTAGTGAATTGTGAAACAGTGCAATTATGTCGAGTTCCGTGCGAGTGAAAAAAGAAGAAGACGAAGCGGAAGAAACGCCTACCGAGATATTCGAGCTGCCCGAAGATGATGTAAGTACCCCTTCATCCAACACCCAATCCGGGCAAAAATCACCTCCCCACCCCTCGACCGACACCCAGCAGGATATTTGTGAATTAGAGCACTTGCGTAAGCTCTTCATCGGCGGCCTGGCCCCCTACACCTCCGAGGATGGCCTCAAAGTCTTCTACGGCCAGTGGGGCAAGGTGGTCGACGTCGTCGTTATGCGCGATGCCAACACCAAGCGCTCCCGCGGCTTCGGCTTCATCACATACACAAAGTCCGCCATGGTGGACAGGGCCCAGGAGAACCGACCGCACATAATCGATGGCAAGTAAGTGGAACGCAGCTTTATAATTAATTGCGTTGCTAAGTTGTGTGCCTAACCACCCCCCTCGTTTGCCCTAGAACCGTCGAGGCGAAACGCGCCCTGCCCCGCCCGGAGCGGGAGTCGCGCGAGACGAACATTTCGGTGAAGAAGCTGTTCGTGGGCGGACTGAAAGACAACCACGACGAGGAGTGCCTGCGTGAATACTTCACCCAGTTCGGCCACGTGGTGTCCGTGAAGCTGCTGACCGACAAGACCACCGGCAAACGGCGGGGATTCGCCTTCGTCGAGTTCGACGACTACGACGCCGTCGACAAGGCAATTCGTAAGCCCCGAACCGCTCCGTCTGATTCCTTTTAACCAATTATTGTTGCTCCAGTGCAAAAACAACACTCGATTAAGTACGTGCTGGTGGACGTGAAGAAGTCCATTTACAACTTGGAGAAGAAGGACAAGACGCCGCCCAACCAGCCGCCCAACGGAAACAAGCAACAGCCACCGCCGCCCAACGCCAACAAACCCATGCCCGGCTACCGTCCACCAGTGCCTCCCCCGCAGGCCATGCCGCCCTACCAGCACCAGCCGCCGCCCCCCATGAGCGCCCCGCCGCCGAACTACAACTACTGGGGGCCGCCACCACCCATGCAGCAGTACTACCCCCACCCGCCGCCGCCGCCTCACATGAATGCCTGGAACGCCTACCCGCCGAATGGCTGGAATGCCCCGCCGCCGCCGCTGCCCAGCAACGGCCAGCCCTGGCACCCCGGGCAGTGGGGCTGCCCGCCGCCCGTGCAGCCGCCGGCCGGTGGTGTGCCGTCCATGGACCACCACCGCAACGGGCCGCCGCCGCCGCCGGTGGGCAGCTGGAACATGCCGCCCGCTGGCCCGCCGCCCGTGCCCGGGGCCCAGACCAACGGCTCGGCCGCCCCGCCGCAGGCCCAGACCTCCCATCCACCGCCGCCGCCCAACTTCGGCAGCGGCTACCAGCAGAGCTACAGTGGCGGGCCCACCAAGCACAGCAACATGAACTCGAACCGCATGAATCCCTACTCGGTGGCGCCGCCGCCCCCCAACTACCGTAAGAGGGCAAGCATACAGAGAAGTTAAAGTCTTAAGTTGATTTGTTTTGCAGACAACACCCAGCCGCCTGCTCCGGGCTATCCGCCGTACAATGTGTCGGCGCCGCCGCCCAACGGCAGCGCTGCCCCAGGGACGGCAGGGGCAGCCGCCAAGTCGGCCTCGAATGGCTCGGCCACCGCCGCGGCCAGTGCCAGCAACAAGTTCCGCCGCTGAACGGGGTAAGTGAATTCAGTTGCCCGCCTTGTCGTCCCCCCGCCCCCTCCCTGATCCTCTTGTTAATTGTTGCCGCCGAGCACAGCAATCAGAAATTAAGCTACGTCTATGCACCGCCCCGCTCCCCACCAGTCGTACAGTAGAGAATGCGAATGCCTTCCTTTCTGTCTCTGTCACTGTCTTCGTTTCCGTCTCCGTACTGTTGATTTAATATTGAAGCAAAATATCTATTAAAACTCTCTCTAATTTAGATACGTGCATTTTGCAGCAGCTTAAGATAACTAAGCTCGTTGATAAGCTAGCACCCACAGAAAGACACCTCCCAGCTCCTTTGTTCTTACTTAACTTAGAAATCTAGGACCTCACGGCTACCAACTAAGCTATCCAACTTAATTAAGATCGACGTACTTAAAGTTATGCAAGCCCCGCCCGGCCGCTTCCCCGTCGCCCGGGCGCGCTGGACTCGCCCCAGGCAGTTAGATCCTTGAACCTTAAGTCCGAGCTTATTCTAGCTTAGTATTAGACCATTGTTACGTCCATTGAGAAGGAGCGCAGCCTGCCTGCCGGTCAGCGGGGAGGCGGCCGCCGGCCGGGCCCACCAAATGTGCGAGCATTAGGTTTCTTAGGGTTGGCCAAGTCGAATATGAAACTATGTATCTTTGAATCTGTTGGTCTTTGTGGTTTCTTGGGATTGATTTGTTTGAAATCGAAATTGCTTTCTGCAAAAGAAAATGAAAACTGTAATCAAATTGAGAAGAAACCAGGACATAACTGTAAGCTTAGTTCTTAGATTCTAATTATACGAGAATAAGTAACGCCAAAGGCTTGAATTGAGTTAAGATCGAGAAAAGAACAAAGAGAAATGAATTGAAATCTAAATTTAAGATCTTTATTTGCCAGCTTATTCAGTACCATGCAACCTATGACTATATATACCTATATATATATCTATATTCTATATTTATATTAATTTTAAATGAATAAAAGTGCAAATGCGAAACTATGTATCCATTAATTTATTCGATCTGCTGCCGCAAGTTATGTAAGTCAATTTACGGAAGATCCTAAGTAGAGTCGTCCTATGCTAAGCCAAATATACCACATATCTTAACTTACGATCTCCAAACTTAGTTAACTGTACGAATTTCCCACTCTCTCATTCCTTTTTTTCCCTCCGATTTGAGCCGTCTTTTCTATAAAACGGATTTATCTTTTTTCCTCTAAGTATGGCACCTATCGTATTAATAAGTATGGCATATTGAGATCTTTAAGGTAAGTTAGTCACAATTCCTAAGGCTGTTTATCTGCGGTTTATCGTGTAGACTAGCAAAGATTCCCGTTACCCAAAATCTCTTTACCCCTCAACTATTTTTTTTTGCAAAATCCCACCAAGCGACGATCCAGCGACAACTCTAGACCCCCGCCGCCTGTGGTATGTACACTAATAATTATCTTTCTCGCCTTATAACATCCCTAATAAAGTTTGAATTCGCCTGCGAAACCCCACGAGAGTTTTATTGCCCCACATGTAGATGGCGCCACTGGCGCGCGGCGAGTGTGTGCGTTCGGCTGTGTGTGCTCCAGTTTGGCGATAGGGGGATAATTTTGTGCTTTTGTTTTTCCTATGCGATCCATTGACGCTGGGGCAGCAGTCGTTCGTCAACTGTTGCCGCGATTGGTCAGCCAGTCTTCCCCAATTTACTGCCATCGAGGATAATTCAGAACTTTGTGAGTACCCAAGAGTCGTTCGATTTTCGCCGAAATTCAAAACCAATTGAACTCAATTCTGCCGACTCTGCCAATTCGATCGAACCAACAACCAAATCGCGTCCCCCAACCCCAAACAAGGTCAACGGCGACTTGGATTCCTTAATGGACAAACCATTCGCTTGCCTGCCGGATTGTGTCATCATTTAGATCGAGTGCACTCGCAGGGGCATCTGCGCTGCATCACGTCATTCTCGGTCGGTGTTCTGTATAATGGAATTGCATTCTTCGCCGCGCCCGCTCGGTGGCTTCCTGGAAGCCTCAGATATCCGAGAGTCGCTTGTGCGCTTTCGGATCTCATTTGGCGAGATTTTGGACTACGTAATGCCGATGCGATTAAGTAGCCTCGAGCTGGCTTCGGTCCGAAACGGAAGCGGTCGGGCGATAAGGCACTTGGCTCGCCGTTGAGCAACTTTCCCGGGCCGGGCTGATTGTGAGCTCGACTAAGAACCGAATTCGGTGGAGAGCGACTCGGGGTCACCTACAATCGCCTGACACACATTCGGGGGGAGGGTGGCGGGTCTTGAGAAATTTCGTCTCGGATTCGGAACGGGCGAAAAATCATAAACAAAAATACTTTCCGCTCTACAAAATGCTGGCCATGTGTTCGCCATGCCCGCGCCTCGGACACTCGCTGGCCTGGAAGTTTAGGACCGAGTGCAGTTGCCTTTCCTCAAATAGAAACGCGAAGGAATGTTTGGATTTAGTGTTTTTTTAACTATAGGGTGTCTAAAGGAAGAGGAGATGAAAGAGAGAGCTCGTGAGATTGAATACAGGGTGCGGCAAAGGAAAAGTACTTTATTTATTTCATGATTTTTGCAACGAACCTCTGGAAATTCTCGTTGAATTTGAAAAGTGCTATGAGAATTTAATGCAGGGTGTCACAAAAAGAAAAATTAAAGAACCTGAGGGGTAAATACATTCTTCTAAAACCCGAGAAGCGTATTGGAATTTAGAACAGGGTGTCCCAAATGAAAATAGAAGTACTTTATTCATTTCAATACAAGTTTTATAATTTTTGCAGCAATACTCTGCAGATTCTCATTGAATTTGGAAAATGCCTTAGAAATTAAGAACAGAAACTAAAGCAATTAGTTTTAGGATTTGAGGGCCAAATGTATTCTCCTAGGATCCGAGAAGAACTTTGGAATTCAAAACAGGGTGTCGCTAAAGAAAGAATCACTTAGATGATTTCTCATAAACTTCAAAATATTTTCTTGGGAGCCGCAGAATGAGGTTAAAAACCTCCTAGGACACTTGGAGTCTTCGTAGGGATTTAAAAAAACCCTTTTGAAATATAAAATCTACAGGGTTTTTAGGGAAAAACCTCTTAAGGCACTAGAAGTTTTCGTAGAATTCAAGAGCTCTTTTGATATTTAAAATCTACAAGGTTTTGAAGGGCTTTATTTATTCTTAGTCCTCTAAAGACTCTAAAATTCGCGCTGAATTTTAAGAGCTTGCTTAGAATATAAAAAAAATACAGAATGCTCAAAATAAATTGAGGACTGATAATGTTCTCATAGAATCCGAAGGCCGATTTAACTTCAGGGTGCCACAAACAAAGAACCTATAAAATGCTCTTTATAATCTTTTCTCGAACGCCACCGTATGAAATCCAAGAGCCTCTAAAGACAGTAGAAGTTAAATTTAAAGACGATTTCATTTAAATCTTGGCTATATCTTTTAAGTTTTATAATTGGAGGCTTGAATTCCACGGCCGCCTTAACTTGCTTCGTTTGTTGAATTTGGAACTTTAGTTCGCCGCGATTACTCTTGTGGACTCTTTTTCTCGTACTCTTTGAGACACCCTGTATAAATGGAGGCTTGGATTCCACTACCGCCTTGGTTTTGCTTCGTTTGTTGAATTTGGAACTTCAGTTCGAATCGCCGCGATCACTCTTGTGGACTTTCTATCTCGTACTCTTTGAGACACCCTGTATAAATGGAGGCTTGAATTCCACGGCCGCCTTAACTTTGCTTCGTTTGTTGAATTTGGAACTCCAGTTCGAATCGCCGCGATTACTCTTGTGGACTCTTTTTCTCGCACTCTTTGAGACACCCTGTATAAATGGAGGCTTGGATTCCTTTGCTTCTTTTGTTGAATTTGGAACTTCAGTTCGCCGCGATTACTCTTGTGGACTCTTTTTCTCGTACTCTTCGAGACACCCTGTATAAATGCGAACACCGCATTCCTTAGCTGAATTGAAAGCAGCAACGCAATTCCAGGGGACGGGGCGTCGTAATTCGCAGAGCGCCATAAACGATCCATCGACCTTTTCGCCGCGAATAAGGGTGGACTTACGGACTTACAGGACCCGTTACATTTGGTAACTGCGCAGTTACGGCGACGGCGTCGCGGAGGTGGAACGGTACAGTCGGCAGCTGCGCAGAGCCTTCCGGTGGCCGGGCGAGGGGAAGATAAGAAAAGGAAGCCTGCTCAGCTGAAGGCCGCGCAATCTGCGAAAATTGAACCGCATTGACCCAAGATTAGCGGGGGGAGGGGAAATGAATTCACAAAAAACTAAATGTCTCGTTAGTTTTCACTGCGGATCGAGATGCGCGCTGTGTGGATCGTGGTCCTTGTGGGCCTGTTGGCGCTGGCCGAGGTGCGCGCCGAGGAGGACTTCTCCGAGGAATTCGATGAGATGGACGAGGAGCTGCTCCGCCTGCTCGAGGAGAAGGAAAAGGTAAGACAACCGAGCATTCCCCAAAACGACTCCCTCAACTGCTCCCTCAACTCCCCCCCTGCCCAGAGCCGCGACGTGGAGCGCGAGAACGAGATCGCCAGCAAAATGGCAGCCGTCATCGAGGTCGATCCCTGCGAGAGGATGCACTGCGGAGCCGGCCGCGTCTGCCAGCTGAACGGCCTCAAGCCCGAGTGCGTCTGCATCCCCGAGTGCCCCGAGGAGTCCGACATCCGTCGCCATGTCTGCACCAACAAAAACGAGACCTGGCCCTCCGACTGCGCCGTCTACCAGCAGCGCTGCCTGTGCGACACCAACTCCCCCCAGTGCCGGGATGCCGAGTTCAAGCACCTGCACATCGACTACTACGGCGCCTGCCACGAGTCCGCCGTCTGCAGCGAGGAGGACATGAAGGACTTCCCGCGCCGCATGCGCGACTGGCTCTTCAACGTGATGCGCGACCTGGCCGAGCGCGACGAGCTCACCGAGCACTACATGCAGATGGAGGTGGAGGCCGAGACCAACAACTCGCGGCGCTGGGCCAATGCGGCCGTGTGGAAGTGGTGCGACCTGGACGGCGACACGGACCGCTCGGTTTCCCGCCACGAGCTGTTCCCCATACGCGCTCCGCTGGTGAGCCTGGAGCACTGCATTGCGCCGTTCTTGGAGTCGTGCGACTCGAACAAGGACCACCGCATCACGCTGGTGGAGTGGGGGGCCTGCCTGGAGCTGGACCCGGAGGACCTGGACGAGCATTGCGATGACGTGCACAAGGCTGTGCCGCATTTGCTGGGCTAGGAGGCGCGCTCAAATTTGATTGGCAATAAATTGCTTGTGTATTTTGATTGGAGTTTTGGTTTTAATTTGTAGTTTTTATTAAATTTACTTGTGTAATTTTTACTTTGCTCTAACTTTAATCTTTTCTTGTTATTAACTTTAGTTTTTGTATAATCGTTTCTTTCCTCGTCGATTCCTCTTATTGTTGAAGGCGCTTCGCGGCGCTCATGTGGGTGGTGCGGTGTGCTCGGGGGCGGGGTGAGTGGATGTGGTTTGCGCGTAATTTTAGTTGAATCGAAAGTCGAATTTGCATATTCTTTAAATCGTAAAGGAAACTAAACTTAATAGGCCTGCGACATGATAACATTGCCCTTGCGCTGCGGATCCTGCACGGTGTCCTCTTTTTTGCCGATCAGCGATTTGTGTATGTGCGGTATCACGCCGCCGCCGGCAATGGTTGCCTTGATGAGGCTGTCCAGCTCCTCGTCTCCGCGGATGGCCAGCTGCAAGTGCCGCGGCGTGATGCGCTTCACTTTCAGGTCCTTCGAGGCGTTGCCGGCCAACTCCAGCACCTGCCAGATACAATTTAGTAAAGATTCCAAAGCCTTTTGCATTCGAACTCACCTCGGCCGTTAGATACTCCAAGATGGCTGCTGAGTAGACGGCGGCGGTGGCGCCCACTCGCCCGTGCGACGTTGTCCGGCTCTTCAGGTGTCGGTGAATGCGACCCACGGGAAACTGTAATTCAAATTCAGATAAGCTGGCGTGGAAACTGAGTTGTTTACATTTTCGACACCCCCAAAACAAAGTTTTCCCCGACACTCCGCAGAGAGAGAGAGCGCGCGTTATTCGAATTGTACACACACACATGCACAAGATGGACGCACACAGACGCGGCCCACCCTGTGTGCGAGAGCGCGGTTAAAAAAAGGCGCCAAAATTTGGTGCTGGTACAGAAGACGCAGCGCAGTAACTGTAGAAATTGAAAAGGCTGAAACTCACCTGGAGGCCCGCGCGCGCTGATCGGGAAACTGCCTTCGCCTTGGCTTTGCCAGAGTCTTTGCCTGCCTTGCCGCCAGCCTAAGTGGAGGGGAAAAAAATGCACACACGGTTTAGAGGGAAGGCAAAAAAACACAAGAGAAAAATAAAAATGGAGGCGGCAAAACGGCCAGCAGCGCAGTAAGTTTGAGGTTAGAGTCGATCGTTTTGCGTTGAACCGCCACAAGATTGAGTTATTCGAATTCTTTGTTTTAATTGCGGGCAGACTGGCTTCTCATGGTGGGGCAAATTCGAATTGGCCGCAACCAGTTGGCCGGTATCGTCGACTTGCCGCTGTGTGAGGCACGCGCAATAAATTGCAGAATGTCAATTGGCGCTGGGTAAGCAGGAATTGGCGTTTTTTATTGTTGTAATTACCATTATGATAAATCGATTTTTCTCTTTTGGAAATTGTTTGAAAGACACACAAGAAGTTGTTGTATTTTTGCAGGTTTGGAATGATCGTTCGAAGCTTTGTAAATGACACTGTTTTTGCGTTTTTCTTTACGCTTAAATTATACGCGTCCGCACGGCAGAATAAAATTCTCGGAGTGACGAAGAGACGCGATGCCATTCACAGCGATTCAGCGTTGCCACCAGGGTTGCCACATGTTATAGGCTGGCTTTCTTTATTTGTTAAACTCGCAGCTTCACCTTCAAATAGACAAAAAATTCAAATCACAGTAAAATCACCATTTTGACACTCGCATACCTTACTTCTCTAATTGTAGCTAAATATTATATAGAAAATCTACTAAAAAATTATAATAAAGAGGTAAAACTATGAGAGATTATGGCTTATGTTTCTGGAGTTTGGGTGATATACCATTAACTCAAAAATGTGAAATAGCCCAAAACATAGGTGTTGATGGTGTTGAAATAGAAGGTAACATTAAAGAAAACCCAGTAAACCTAAAAAACA
>JBAMCP010002353.1:0-13048 GCA_037075105.1 Lissocephala sabroskyi | reverse complement strand
TAATTTCCAAATTTTAAAATAACAAAGAAATTCGGATATTCAAACTTTGGGTTCTAATTTTCAAGTCGCCAATGTATTAAAATGTTGGTGCTAATTTCTGAATGTTCGAATTTGTGAGCATTCTAATTTCCGAGCGTCCACTGTATATATATATACATATTTAGACAAGTTGAACAGTAAAACTGGTAGTTGAACTTTGGAAATCAGATAAAGTTTATATGTTTGTATGATTTTCAATCTTAATCAATGAAAATTAACGAATAATCTTAACCTAACTAACCTAATATAGATTGGACAACGACTTATTTAAGCTTATACTTTGAACAACTTGTACTTAGTTTACCAATTTATAAGCTTACCTAAGCATTAATGCAAAAATTAAACATTTATTTATTTTATTTAACACTTTATTACAAGTAGATAGGTTTCAATACAATACCAATAAAGTTAAAACGTTTTATGCTTGTGTCAAAACGCTTTTGAAATATATGTAAGTGTTCGTACAAGTAAGTTGTAATTAAAAGAATTGGTACTGATAGATTTTCATTAAAAACTGTTAAGGGTTTTATATTGTATTTAGGAATTAAATATAAATATGCATTAAATGGTTTGGTTCTAAATTCTTGAATGTATATTTTGCAGGATTTGACTTATATTGATACCAATGATGGTAGTGCTGTCAAAATATATTAACCAACTAGGGAACAAATGCGAAAAGTCCGGTGTTCCAAAGCATGCCTTCAGTTATGGAATTGTAGGGGCGGCTCTAATAACTTGGTCGTCTAAAATAATTATTCCTTATTTAAATATATACGATGGTATTAAAGAATCACAAAAAAGTAAAAATGGACTCATTTGTATACCCGAGGAATGTGAATTGGAAGACGACGATTCTAAACTAGCTGAAGCAGAAAAGTTGTTGGTTGAACAACAATTAAAAATGCAACAGAGGGAAAATATATTGGAGCCGGGTCTAAACAAAGAGTTTTTAAGGCAACTGGCTTTGCTTTTAAAAATTATGATACCTCGGAAATTATGCTTCGAAACTGCATTATTAGGGATCCACACGATTTGTTTAGTTTCAAGGACATTTTTAAGTATATACGTTGCCGCACTAGAAGGTGCCATCGTTAAGTTTATTGTTCGTAAGGATATAAAACAGTTTACTTTGGTTTTGCTTAAATGGTTTGGAATAGCAATACCTGCCACATTTATTAATTCCATGATACGATTTTTGGAAAGTAAACTATCGTTGGCATTTAGGTAATATATAATTTTTTGATAAAACAATTAAAAATAAAAGTACTTTTTGCAGGACCCGATTAGTTAGACATTCGTATCGTTTGTATTTTAAAAATCAAAATTATTATAGAGTATCTAATTTAGATGGTCGTATAGAGAATGCCGATCATAGGTACGTATTACTGTGTTATTTTGTTCAATATTACGAAGGGTAATACATTAAGAATATACATATATCTTTTTTGCTTAAGCAAATTTTGCATAAAAACTCAACAAAAAATTTTTATATCCTATAAAATCATAAAATCAAATCATTAAATGAAACTATCCAACCTCTTTATTTATACTTAAGTTTGTTGATTGAACTCATCAAAGATTGTTTGCATCGTGGCTGGATGAATGAATGAATACACATGAAATTTACACTAAATCGAAAGTTGTGCGATTATGGCGCTTTTTATCGAATAAAAAACTTATGAAAATTAATTAACCAATTTTAAACACAGCATATCATATGAATTTATTAATTTTTTAGATTAACCGAAGATATTTCGATATTTGCGAGTTCTGTTGCCCATTTATACAGTAGTTTAACAAAACCTTGTTTTGATTTAATGTTAATTGGGCTAGCTTTATTGCGGTCTTCAAAAAACATGAAGACCAACTTTATGTCAGGCAAGTTAAGAATGGTTTTTCAATCATTTTCCTATTATTACTGTTTTTTTATTAAATTTTTCTCTTTGATTTTACGAAAAAAGGGCCAGTCTTATCATTGAGCGTTATATGCGCCACTGCACATATATTGCGAATTGTTTCCCCAAAATTTGGTCAACTTGTATCAGAAGAAGCAAATCGGTACGGATACTTAAGGCATATTCATTCAAGGATAATAACGAATGCTGAAGAAATTGCATTCTATGGCGGTCATAAGGTTTTATTGTTTATTATCGCTTATTTTATTTTGTACTTGTCTCTATATATTTTTCCTTATTTAGGTTGAAATGCAGCAGCTTTGTCAGGCCTACAATCGACTCGTTAGTCAAATGAATAATATATTCACACAAAAGCTGTGGTTTATTATGTTAGAACAATTTTTTATGAAATATGTGTGGTCAGGTACTGGTATGATTATGGTATCTCTTCCAATTTTAACGAGTTCCCAAACACATGAATTAAAAAATTACAATTCCGACAATAGCGTAAGCGAACGTACACAATATTTAACAACAGCAAGGAATCTTCTTATTTCAGCGGCAGACGCTATAGAACGGCTTATGTCATCTTATAAAGAAATTGTAGCTTTGGCTGGATATACTTACCGTGTAGCAGGAATGATGAAAGTTTTTGAAGAAACCGCTCAAGGAGTATATAGCAAAGCCACTATTGCTGATAAAGTTGATATGAAAGGCGTTATTGAACACTTGAATGGGAAGCCTATCGCAAAAGGAAGAATTATTTATTCTGATGATACTGATAATATGACAATAACTCTGCGATCTGTACCAGTCGTAACACCAAATTGTGATATTGTTGTACCTTGCTTAAGTTTGTGCATTCAGCCTGGAAATCATTTACTAATAACGGGTCCAAATGGCTGCGGCAAATCCAGTTTGTTTAGAATTTTAAGTGGGTTGTGGCCTATATATGCAGGTGAACTTCATATTCCTTCTTCAACTGCAAATAGACCATGTATGTTTTATATTCCCCAACGACCCTATATGTCAATTGGAAGCTTATGTGATCAAATTATATATCCCGATACAAGGGATGATATGAAAAGAAAAGGAATAACTGAAAATGAGTTAAGAAATATTTTAAAAATGGTTAGTCTGGAACATATTGGACAACGGTATTAATATTGTATACATCGAGGATATACTTGTAAATATTAAATATATGTTTTTAGGGATAATTTTAATGATGTTCAAGATTGGAAGGACATTCTCTCTGGTGGCGAAAAACAAAGAATGGCAATCGCTCGACTTTTTTATCATAAGTAAGTATTTGACACAAAATTTAAAAAAAAAAATTCATTTAAAAAATATTGTGTAGACCACTGTATGCTTTGCTGGACGAATGTACTAGTGCTGTTTCAGTGGATGTTGAAAGTTCGATTTATGAAATGGCTAAATGCATGGGAATAACTCTATTAACAATTACACACAGGCCTACTTTATGGTATGATTAATATCTCTATAATGATTTAACACATCTAAAAATTAAATATATATATATATTTTTGTAGGAAATATCACACGCACATTTTAGAATTTGATGGTCAAGGTAATTGGAAATTTCGCAAAATGGATCCAAATGAAGAACAGAAGGAACATTTTCTTCAGAAGTAGATATTGTGGATGCTTCACTATTCAATGTTAACTTGCCAATCACTTTCCAACAATAAAAACTAATTTGAATTCTACTATAGAGAATCGTGTTGTTTATAAGCTTATTGAGTATTTTTTCTTTATTACAATCATAATACAGTTGTATTTCTTAATTATATAATTTATGGTGTTTGCATAAAACATATTTAAAACACCAACCATGCGTAGACAATTTCGAATCTAAACGTAGTGTCGTTATTGTCATTGTTACTTTAATAGTTTTTACTTATACATACATTGATTCATATATTTTTCGTATGTGTTTTTAAATAGCTGTCAAAGATGTAGTAAGTTTTTTCAATATTAGGGTTCGATATGTAAAATTGACACGCACAAATACGTTATAGGTCCAATAAAAACAGGAATTAAAAGGTTAAAAATAATTAATTTAATTTAGGCAATATTGTATATATATATTTTGTATATATTTTTGTTTCAAATTAATATTGAACATAAGTATTTAATTATTTTTATAAGTTATATATAACTATTTAGTTAAAAAATAGCCTAATTTCATAAAATAGGATTTAATTGGGCAACTAAAACCCCATTCTAAGGGGAAAACGGCTTAATAACATTTTGTTTTCGGTCGTATTTTATTTGCCACCTTTTTATTAATTAAATATACTTGTTCTTCATAAAAATAATAATTCAAGTTAAAAAAACAGGTGTATTAAGTATTAAATCGCAATTAATTTTTAATGTTTAAAAATATTTTAATGATGAATTCATAAAATTCATTCAGGTGAATTTAATTGTAGCGTATGCGTGGTTTTTTTAATACAATTTGTAGAGTATTTTGAATTGGATTAGTTGAATTTCTGACTTTTGGATCAGAAACATTTTTAGTAATTGCAACACTCCTCTTTGATAAGTATGGCTGATAATTTAGGTTTCTTAAATCTCGGCCAAAATGTTCGGTAGAATATTTCTTTAAAAAAAATTGTGAAAAGTAAAATTAAAATTAGAATATTATTTGTATGATGATTTTATTATTATATACAGATGTTGACAAGTTTATAGTGTACATAACAATACAGTTCCCATAAAAAAGCTGAAGTAACTTAACACCCAACATTATCTTAAGAACGGCTATTTCGTACAAAAACCCATGTGCCGTCGAAATTAAGCCATCATATAAAGATGAATAAAGAATCGAGAGGCAGACGGACATTTATATCAATAAAAAACTCAAGACTATTCGATTCTTGTACACTTACCTGATTTAAAAGTGACCGATTTCTTTCTCTAAAGTGCGATTGCCTTATTGGATAAGTGCCTGAAATCCAATTTCCGCTGTTTGATTCAATCATATCATAAGACTTAGGTAGATCCATAATAGAAAAACTGCGTGGCAAAGCTTTGGGAATTTTAACACTGTCTTCAGATTTACTATGAGCAACCCATAAGGGAATTCGCGCTTCATCTATAAATTGGCCAGTATTACTATCGGGGCTTCGATTTTCGTCCATTAAAACAGAATTGGAAGTAAAACTATACTGGGGATTATTGTTAGCTTGAACACTGAAACACCAAATTATTAACAAATTTAAATTTAAAAAAAAAAAACAAATTTACTTTTTTCCGTTTGCAATTTCTTTTAAAACTGCTATTCGTGCTGCTATCTCTTCTGCTTGACGTTGTTGTGTTAGCTCTTTAGCGCGTTCCGTCCAAATTAGCTCCTTTAGTTTTTGAAAACTTCCCTGAACTGCAACTGAATTATGTCTTCCGTTTTCCGTTAATAAAGTATTCTGTAAGCCGACGTATCTGTTCTGAGTAGATCTTCGCGATGATGATAAGCCAGCAGAGGGGGGCCTGGATTGGCTTACATTAACAGACCGGTGTTTTTGACTAAGCGATGCATGCTGGGAAAGAACTGGTTCTCGATTTAACACTCGCCCGAACACGGGAGAACGAATTCGATCCCGGCCTCCCATACGTAAGCTGTTTAAAAATATCTACCATTAAATTGTTTACTTACTTATTTATATTTCGACTTACGTTCCAATGTTTCGTGAATTTGGGTATAAAGAACCCCATATATTATATTTAAATGGATCGCGATATGTTGGAATTTCATTTGATATCTCGGCTGCTCTAGATTGTCTTCTTGAAAAACTGGTATTACAAATATTGAAGTGAATATTTATAAATAATTTATATATGCATATAGAAAAAAAAAACAATTTGTTCAATACATACATCCACATTGCTCGAAGTTGTTCACATGTAGGTTCTTGAGAGCTCACAGGAAATGTTTTTGGTACAAAAACTTCTCCAACCACGCTTATACCACTTTCACTATTAATACTTCTAGAGTTAGCTGAATCATCAACCCGCTTAGTTCCCCCCTGATTTTCTATACTTTTGTGAAAACCGAAGTCATTTGTTCTAAAAGTTAAAAGGCTTCTACTTTCGTGTGCAAAAAATATTAATAATATGAAAATATTCATCTGAAAAGAAGTTTTAAAAAAGAAGGATATTAAAATACTTTTATAAACCTAAGCACGGAAGTACCATTTTTAATAAATGTCCAATGTAGGGATACAATTTTTAAGCCCTGATACAGATTCGATATGTTTAAGGTGGGCGTTGACCTATTAAAAAGAAAGAAGTTTCTTAAAAAACTTTAATTTATATATAGTCGTTGTTTTACATGCTCATATTACTAGAACAACAAATTTAAATTGCGACAACAAAAAAAAAAAAAAAAATAGGTAAGCGATTAGTGGAAAATACAGCTTAATAAGTGGTCATATTTAAAATGGATTCTGCAAGATATGACTAAGGAAATTAAAAAATAAACTTTGGCAATTAAGGTACTCAATTTATTATTGTACTATTTTTGTTTTGTAACGTCTCCTTAAGTATTTTGGATTTCTAAAAACCGTCTTATAAAATATCACATCAGGAATTAACAGCTCGAGGACTGGGCGGCAATTATGAAATTTTTAAAATAAATTTATATTTGCCTTTTGATGTGTGCAAATAAATCAAATGTTTTTTTGTTTTATTTATAACAACAATTTTAAGCGGAGAGTTTATTATCAGTTATAAAAGTCTTGTTTTAGAATGGATATATGCATTTAAAATAATTTTAAGTTCATATAACTTAGCATATGGACTGTGAACCTACATTTTAATTACGGTCTTTAGACCGTTCATAATTTAGTTCAATTTACTTTTAACGACAATCAAAACGTTTTTCTGGTTGCTAGTTGTCATATTTTTTTTTGTATAAACACTTTTTTACAACTTTTATTCACTTTTCCCGTTAAAGCAAAGTCAGTTTTGTACTATAAGCACAAGTTATTAAACATAATTTATTATTCTATTGTGAGGACAAAATTAAATTTTTTCCCTTTTAAGGGTAAAGCCTTTATATTGAGTTGTAAAAAGAATTTTATCATCAAACATATTTCTTACTTTGTTACAAATAAATATATGTGCTTTAAAAAACATATGTGCTTAAAAACAAATAATTGTGCAATTGCTTAAGTTGTGCTTTTAGACGAACTGATACTAAATTATTATTTACTTTTCTGCGATATTTATGAGAGTTTAAAAGCTGATTCTTGTATTTGTCCACAAACCATTGTCCCATAATAGTGAGGAGAAAATGATTAATCTCTGGACGTAAAAGGAATGCTTCAACCATTTTGTTCTGTAGGAAAAATGCAATGGCATATTTACACATTCGCTTTGAATTAAAGTAACCTCATCAGAAAATATGCCTTAAAAAAATATTTTTAAATAGATCTAAATATACTTTAACAAAAATTCTATTCAAATTTACATTTTTACGTACCACGCGAATATTATGAGCACTTTAAAAAAATACGACTCTTTCTTTAAAAAAAAAAAAACGCAAACTTTATGCCTTTAAGCATTAATATGTAAAACAATGACACTTAATTTTATTACTTCTACGCGGTGTTTTGCTTAGTATAAAGTACAAAAACAGGAAAATAAATAAAGACTGTGATGCAATAATCAAAATCAGAGACAACAACGCGCAAGATACTGCTCCGCTTTAACTTTTGTTGGATTGTATAGCTAAATGGTGTATATAACTAAGCTTCGGTTGGCAAAAGCTTCCGCATCCTTTTCAGTTTATTAAGCTCTCGTCTGGAAGGGATGTAAGTAGGGGAGTAATAATATAAATAAAAAAGAAATGGATTTGAACATGGAAAATTGTTGTTTGAAAATGGGAAAATTAAGTTTATTAAAATGATCCCTCTTAAAATCTGGAAAACTTTAATGTGACAATATATTTAGGATAATAAATAATTTTGCTTTGACATTCAAAAAACCCGCCTTAATTCTTGTAAACTTCTTACTTATTTTAACTCTTTAAATTAATGTTTTGCTTTTATATATTTTAAATATATGTCCTATTTATTTATATTCAAATTTTTGCGCGTATGTAAAAGATACCTAAAATAGTAGAATTTTACAATCTTATATGGGTTTGGGTTGGTGTTGATAAGTCTGGAAGCCCTAATTGGCAACACTGTGCACTTAACATTAGATTACTTAAAATGTATATGCATTTTTTTAAAATTATTGGGTAATATTTTTTCAGAAGAGGCAACATTAAGCTTTTAAACTGGGCTTATAAATTTTATAAATGAATCATCTGTAAAAATTTATTTAATTTACATGATCGTTTTTAAAGCAAAATGTACTGTAAGAAGGTTATCAGTAGAAGTAAAAGTATAAATATTTCTAAGCAAATTTGATCAAATCTGTAAATGAACTTGATTTGAAAGTTAACATACATATGCCAATAGTAACCACTGTGCTTATTTTGAATTATCTTAATGTCTAACTCATAGGATGTAAGAAAAGCTCCTAAATACCACTTGGGGTAATAAAAAAAACAAATAAGATTATCTAATTAGAAAACAGAAGAGAACCGATTTACGGCTTGTATGAAGCCATAATGGACTCTCAATTGGCAAAAAATAGATAACCTCTCTAAAGGGTTTATTCAGAAAAAAAATTTCCTTTCATATATTTTCCTGAATTCTTTAATACTCGCCCGCCCCAGGGTGCCCGGCCGCGGCTCACAAAAAAAACTCTTTAATCCCCGCAAGTGCCCGACCGTAGCTCACCCACACGGCGTCAGATAGTGAGTTGTCCGCGACGCACTAGTAGCATTACACAAAAATATAATGAAAACATGTATTTATTTGTTTTAATTATATTATTTATTTGCCGAAGTTAAATTTTTTTTTTAATTTTTATAACATTAAGGACATGGCTTCACCATACACACAAAACGTAAGCCTAAGTACCAATAAATATTATCTTTGGTTCGGCACACAAAAAAGCTGTTTGTATATTTATGAAAATTTCATACGTTCCTTTAAGCAAATCGATTACATAGTCATAGTAACACAATTTAAATTTTAGTTAAAATGAAAAATGCTTCTTAAAAGCGGCCTTTCTTGTCTGTGAAGAATTGATTACATTGACGGCAACAAAGTCTTAAAACATAGGTACTACCCAGTCATTAAGTCCTATAGCCATATATAGTCTGGGAACTTATTGTTTTGATGGTATTAAGTAAGCACCCAAAACCTGTAGTAGTCCCGTTTTTAATAAATTTGCTAGTTTTGTAATGCATTCCTTTTCTAATACGAATTAAAAAAATTTAATTATCTATGTTATGCCTATATCGCCGCAATCTAGCGCTATTTTCCATTTTTGGTTCACCTGGTGGCGGGGAAATATCGTGATTTTGATCTATGTTAATTTTATCCAAAGCGTCGGTATAAACGCTGTCAACAGAAAAGAAATCTGTTATTTTGTTTCCAAGAGAATTTTTATCAAGCTCTTTATGTAGCATTTCATTATCTTTGGTTGGCCTTTCATAGCTTTCAAGGACTTTCAGTGGTATTCCACCAGTACTGAAAATTAAAATAAAATGTTATTTTTTCGGGATAATTCATATTTTATTACAAACCGGCTGGATGATCGGGACCGAGAGCGTTGATGTCTAAAATGCATTTGCATAGGATCAGATACATATTTTCCATCAATAGATTCTCGTCGACGCCTAAGCCCTTTAAGAAAACTATTTATATTTTATTAAAAATAAAGGCGACAGTGGACCGACCTGGAGTTAAGTCCGCGATGTTAGACTTCTTCAAAGAAAATGAACTAGAATCAGAGCCAATCGCGATTGAATTCATTGTGCCTGATACTCCATAGGTTAAAGTTGTCAATGGTTCGAATTCTGCAAGGGCGTTGTTTTTCAAATGCGTTAGAGATGAAGCGCCACTCCATGAAGCACACTTAGGTTGACGTGAGTTCAAAGTAAGAACTGGTATTTTACTTGGAATTGATAAATCCAAATTATCTTGTTGCGAACTCGTACTTGTTTTTCCTAATATCAATTGATCTTTTGCTTTTCCGTTTTTAACCACTTTATCATCATCGTCATCGTCCAATAAAGCGCAATTTTTTAGGTCTGTGGATACTTCTTTAGTGCAGATCTTATATGTAGGCAATGAAACTTGCATTTTTTCTTTATTTTGATCACAGTAAGTTGACAATTTATCACAAGAATCTGCTACAAAGTTTTTCTTCTTGCCGTCAAAACACATTTTTTCTCTTTTCATTTTCCTATCTGTTGAAATACCTTCAACATTTAAAATTTCTAAAAAAGTTAAAAAATAAATATTAATTTATATATGTAATATATTATAAACAACCTTTTGGAATGACACGGATTTCTAAACGACCACTTATGCAGCCTGTGTGATCCTCAACTGTATTTTCTTTTGCACAAATGGGAGGAACTGCTTTTTCATCCGATCCTTTCCCCAATGGTTTAGGTTTATAAACAGAATTAAAAGCTAAATGTCTTGAAGTGTTAATATGAGTTTGTTTCAAGCACATAGGTTCAGTGCACCACTTTAGATCCATTTTTGTTGGTGACTGAACCGCCGCATTCGTGCGTTGATCATCAATATATACACGGGTCACGTTGGGAAGACTCCTCCGATATTTATCTAATGTATTAAGGAAAATTTTAATTTTGACACATACTTAATTTTTAATTTTGTTTTATACCACTTGAAGCATTCGACAAAGGTAAAGTATTAAATTTTACATTCCAAATTTGGGACGATTTTGAAGCAGTCTCACGCACGCATATATTTCGAGCTATATCAATTCGATATACCTGAAAATCAAACATAGATATACAATTTCAACAAAATGCATAGAACGGTTTAATTGATTGTTCTTCCTTAAATTGGTGAGATCAAGGCGTATTTGTGTACAAATAAAACATAATTCTGGCTTAAGCCAGATACAGTTATGTTCTTAACACTTTTAGAAAATTGCTTACTATATCATCGAAAGCTGCTTGTTGAATAGCGGGTGGTTCCAAATCTTTTCTCAAAAAATGACCCATCGAAGGTTCTGACCAGCAATGCGGAATTGAATTTTGTAGAGTTGCATAGTTTTCTATACCAGTTATGTTTAGTGCATATCTGCCAAAAATTAAAAAAAAAATATATCTGGCTCAGGACTTTTCTTACTGTTTTTGCATTATATTATATTACTAGTTTAATTTTATCATTTGAATACCTTTTCATTTTAAGACTTGATGCCTCTTTATTAGGTTTTAATTTTATATTATCAGGAAAGTGGGCAAGTGGTTCAACTCCGCTTTGTGTTCCATCAATATTACAATTTTTTATAAAAGAAACATTCGATGGCCCTTGATCCAAAAGGGGTTGTGACTGAAAACAAATTTATAAATAAAATTAAAGAAACAAACAAAAGATAGATGTAAGCAATAATTACGTACTTGAGGTTCTTGCTTCCACTCATTATCTGTTGTGTCTTCTGAGTCATCAAATTGACTTTTCCATTGTGATGCTAGTGTTAAGGCACCACCGCCTTTAGTCACTTGTTGCAATGCGGATATATTTTCATCGTCAATAAGAGCAAACTGAGTGAGCGAGTAGTCCCCGACTGCACTACATCGGGTATTTCCACCACTGCTAAGACGTGATGACACTGGCCCAGAACCAGAAGAGAGTCGTAAATTCGTCGAAGTGGCGGATCGTCGATTTGACGGTGGAATCCTATATGTTCCATTATTTTTGGTTGCCATCGAATTAGAAACTATAATACAGTTACCAATATTATCAAATGCTACTTCAGACCCGGACTCAATAGGAGCCAGGTTTTGCACACTCGTAGGAGGTGCTGTTAATACACGGAGGCGTCCATAAGTAGACTTTTGTTCGTCTCCATTTAAAGTACATCTCTCCTTGTTTTCTGCATAGGCTTCTCGAAAAATAACTGATTCCACTTTCATTGCGTTATTATCTTCTACCGTAATTGGCAGTTGATCAGCACTCTCTAATATTTTATTTGTTGCCTGCATATTATCCAAATATAAATGTTCCTCCATATTAGGAACATTGTTCACCTTTTTCGTAGACACGCAATTTTCACCAGCTTGTGGATACTTAAAGATAATTAGAAAAATATTATTAGGCAAAGATAACTTATTTGAATTTACACATCTACAGAAAATTTCCATTATATGGGGATACAAATATTATAATAACATTGTGAAATGCCAAGCGTAGGATTCTAGAATTGGTTGATATTTGAATTATATAGGGCTTACAATTTTCGAATTTGCAAAAAGTTACATTTTAATAATGAGCAAAAATTAAATGAAAATGATAAATTTTTCACTCAAATTATACAAAAGACAATAAAACTCTCTTTCCAATATAAAATTGTATACAAACTTTAAAAAGTAGATTTGTTCACTTACGTAGGCTGGTTCTGAATTGGCTGGCTCATTTGGACATAATTTATGATCGGAGCTGCCAGTGTCAATTTGACAAATATTGTGAGTCGCGGCTGCCTCTTTGAAAGAAAATTCGGCGCCATCTGTAATTTCCGATCTTATGAAAATACCAGACAGATGTGGACCCGGAGATGCATTTGAGCTTGCGGGCAATTGCTGTGTGGTGTTATGTCCAAATTTGGATATACCAATTTGGTTGCTGGCATGTGATCTTTGTACACCACACTTAAGTTGAGAAGATCTGGTATTACAATTTTTATCAATCTTATATAACAAAAAAAAAAAAAAAAAATAGAACAGTTTTAAGTAAATATTTTAATTATCACATTTTATTAAGTATATATCAGTTATATAATGCGTTTCCTGCCATGCTATGTGCGAAATAAACATTACAGTGGCAGCTCTTAATATTAAAACAAGTAAGGAAGTAACAGTCGAGCTAGCCCTGTGATATACCCTGTACCTGGGGCTTGTATCAAAATAATTTCACAATTTTCCCCGCCCATTCACTCGCTAATCTTTAAAAGCTAGAAAGTGATTGGGCCACGCTCACAATATGCGAAGTAAC
>JBAMCP010002352.1:0-13057 GCA_037075105.1 Lissocephala sabroskyi | reverse complement strand
CTACCAAGTCTAAGACCGAAGAAATGCCGTGGTATTATAATCTATACGAGTCCATTAGGCAGACGCCCATAAATGTCACCCTCTTAATTGTATCAGCCTTTATTTTCTACAAGGTAGTAAATATCACTCGTCGCCGACAAGAAAATCAACATGTCGACCAACTGGCTCATCGCCCTGTCGTTGTCCTGCCGTTGCTTCGGAAAAACCTAACGGTACAGGAATTAAGGGAATATAACGGTAGTCGGCCTGATGGACGTATGCTCTTGGCATTGAATCTGAATATTTATGATGTGACAAGTGCGAGTAATTTCTACGCTCCTGGAGGAATTTACCCAAAACATGCTGGCTTCGATATATCCCGAAAACTAGTAGAAGAAACCGAAGATTTGCCTGATCAAATGGTTTATGATGATCTGGCCGATCTGGATGCTAACCAAAGGGCTCGGCTGGCTGAATGGGAAACGCAATACAGAGGAAAATACCCAGTGGTTGGAAGATTAGTACGCGAGAGTGAAGATTTTCCAAAGGAAGACTTAGAAAGCATTTAAAATGTGTTTAAAACAAAAATTGTAAATGTTTCATAAGAAAAAAATATATTTAATTAAGAGTTATGTTATTTTTTTAAATTACGCGCCAAGTATTCGGACTGTCGTTTGCAACACTGTTTCGACCCGAACAGCTGACAATGACAGCGCGCCTGCGAAACGTCAAAACAACTTCCGTTTCTTTTCACTGTCAACACCAGCAAGATGAAGTACGTAAAGCGATATGAAATCAAATTAAATTTGTTATTTTCTGCAACATCCCAATTCCAAAACACTTGAATTGTGTGAAATGGCGAAATAGACATTTGTAACAAATCTCTGCAATATGAATTTTTATGTGCGCTAATCAATTACTATGTGCTTTCCCCCAGGATCGGTTTGTGTTCATTCAGTGGGTACAAAATCTACCCCGGCCATGGCAAGACCATGGTCAAGATCGACGGCAAGGTAAGAAAAATATAAAAAAAACCAATTAAGCAATAAAACTCATGCCGGTTTTAAAACTTCCTAAAGACCTTCACCTTCCTGGACAAGAAGTGCGAGCGCTCGTATCTGATGAAGCGCAACCCGCGCAAGGTCACCTGGACAGTGCTGTACCGCCGCAAGCACCGCAAGGGCATCGAGGAGGAGGCCTCCAAGAAGCGCACCCGCCGCACACAGAAATTCCAGCGTGCCATCGTGGGTGCCTCCCTGGCCGAGATCATGGCCAAGCGCAACATGAAGCCCGAGGTGCGCAAGGCCCAGCGCGAGCAGGCCATCAAGGTGGCCAAGGAACAGAAGCGCGCCCAGAAGGCTGCCAAGAAGGCCGCTGCCCCTGCCCCGGCCAAGAAGTCCGCTCCCAAGCAGAAGGCCACCAAGGTTACGCAGAAATCCGCGCCTCGCGTCGGTGGCAAGCGGTAAACAATTCGCCGGTTCCCCCACAAAATTCTAAGCCTATTTTTAACCTCATCAACCACCCAAGCGGCAAAGTGAGAAAAGAAAACAAACCAATTAAAAAAATCAACGCTACGGCTGAAAATCCGTAGCGAACAAAAAAATCCACACAATTTATTACAATTCTTCTCGCTAAACAAACTCAGTGCTGTATTTTTTCACCCCAATGAAGTTGGTCAGCCGGCCGATGGCGTCTCCGCTCACCACCAGGTAAGTCAGCGAGGGATCGTAGATGCCGCAATGGACGCGCTCCTCTGGCTGCTCCTCGTAGACGCTCTCCACGTGGACGGACGGCACCCGCATCTCCACCAAGTGCAGGCAGCCCAGGTCCGCCAGCAGCTCCAGCAGGAAGATGATGTCCACCGGCAGCAGGTGCGGGAACTTCTGGAACAAACTGTTGACCAGGCAGCCGGCCCGGGAGATGCACTCGCTCAGCAAGGCGCCCAGCCAGCGGTCCAGCACCCGGCGGTTCAGGGAGGCGTTCACCCGGATCCAAGGCTTCGGCAGCATCACAATCACGTCCCGCTTTTCCGCAGGTGTGGTCTTTGGTTTTTCCAGTTTGCGTCGCTTGGGACGCTGTGAGGAGTTTTCCTCGCCGCTTTCGGCGCTTGTGCGCTCCTCCGCCGAATTCGCCCGCTTGCTGGTGGATGGCTGCTCCTCCAGTTGACTGGATCCCAGGCGCTCCCGCTCCAGCCGCTTGATGTGGAAGGTGTGGACCACCCAGTTGCGCATGTGCCGCTTGTGGACGTAGGTGACGCTGGCCACGCCCACGCGCTTGATCAGGAAATGATCGGAAAGGACACCTAAAGCTTCCGAGAGGAACTTGCCCAAGGGAAACACCCTACGCAGTTCAATGCCCGTCACGCCCAGCCGATGCTCCTCGATGTGCAGCAAAATGTCCTCGAAATGCTGCTGAGCCTGCAGGTCATAGCCCAGCCCTTCCAGGATTGGACGCAGCGTGTCCATGTTGTGCTCCGTGTACTGCCAATGGAAGTCCCTAAAAAGAAGGATTAGAATTTTAACGACAGTTTTTCTAGCCAACTCACTTCATGACTTTGTCGAGCACCGCCTGGCGGATTTGGTCCTGCTCGGGCTTGGAGCGGCTGGGCTCACCGCGCAGCAACTCCAGCCGCGGCAAGTGGACCACGTAGACGTCCTGGGCCCGCGCCTTCTCCTCCTTGTTGAGCGCCAGTTCATAGTCCCTGGCCCGATCGCGCTCGCCATCCCAGCAGCCCGGCTCGTAGTCCAGGAGCGCGGCACACAGCGGCCGCCAGTCCGTGAGCTGCTGCTGGGAACGCTCGGCCAAGGACTTGCCCAGATCCTTGCGCTCATGCTGCTGCTCCTGGCCACGCCAATGGGCCTCCAGCTGCTGGGCCAAGGCCAGCAGGTTCGTCTGGTCCACCACCACCGCCAAGGCCTCGGCCTCAGGCAGCGGCCAGCTCAGCCGGCTCAACGGCAAGGCATCGGCCACCAGCTGCTTGAGCACGGCCCGCTTCTCATGGACAATCCGCTCCACGGCATTCAGGTAATTCCCGCTGCGCATGATGTAGCCAAAAGGACACTCGGCCACCTCCACGACGCTGCCGCCGGCATCAAAGTGCTCCTTGCGCTGGAGTTTGGCCAAATCGATCTCCACCGTCTGCCCGAGGTGGTCCAAGGCGCAGAAGAAGTGCATGGAGCGCAGCGGCAGCTTGGACAACTGGTCGTAGGGACTGCACTCCACCTTGTAGCTGAGGTTGGCCGGATGGAAGCGCACGCGGGTGGCCCGCCCGCTGCACTCCAGCTCCAGGCGCTTGGCGTACTCCGTCTGCGGGGCATTGTCGAAGATGCTGCTGTAATGGTCCAGGATGCGGTCCGTGGCCGAGCTGCTCGACTGCAGGCTGGTGGTGGTGTCCACTGTGTAGATGTTGGCCGGCAAGTGGATCCTTAACCGCAGCCAGTTCCTGGCCAGCCACTCGCCCATGAACAGCAACTGGGCAATGTTGGGCGACTGCAGGCCACGCGGCTCCTCGGCCGGCCAGCTGCCCAGCAGCCCCAGCTCGTAGGCATGGAAGGCATCGTAGATGGCATGGCCGATCTTCAGGTAGATCAGCCGGTAGCGATACTTCGAGGAGAGCACGCAGTTCGGCCCGGAGAGCTGGCGGTTGATGGTCTGGATGTGCTTGCGGGTGATGATCACCAGCAGGGAGTCGGCGCGGGATTTGTTGAAAGCCGCGCTGAGGACATCCTCGGGGAAGTGTTTGTAGATCTCAAACTGCTGGAAATTGAAGATGGTCTTGTCCTTGGCCGAGCACAGAGTGCTGTGGAGCACCGACTGGGCCACCGTCACCAGCAAGTCGAAGTCGGTCTTCGGATCCGCATAGTGGAGCAGCTGCTCGCCGCTCAGCGGGCTGCACTCGCGCATCTGGCGGTGGTAGTCCTCCAGATTGTCAGGGAGCAGGAACTGCCGGCCACCCGAGCCCTGGAGGAACCAAAGAAAACCATTAGAAAAGCAATGAAAGGAGGTTCCTTGCCCCACTCACCGAGCTGATGAGCAGGCGCTCGAGTTTGGCCAGGATGAGGACGAAATGGACGAGCAGCGCATCGCTGAGCTCTTGGCGCACGGGATACTCCCGCTTGAGGGCCGCCAAGAGGCCGCCCTGGTAGATGTGGAACTCCGGATGCGTCTGGATCATGTAAATCCAGTTGGGCACATCCGGCGTGTCGCGCTTCATCTTCATCAGGAACTGGACCCGCCGCACGCAGGCCTGAATCGTCTTGTTGCAAATCCCCAAATACTGGCGTATGACGTCCCGGCAAACGAGGCCCACGCTGAGGAGGCCCAGCGTCTGGACGGGGGCATCAATGAAAACCCACACGGCCCGGCACATCTTGAGCAGGCGATCCTCCTCGGCCGTCCAGGCCACCCGCAGGGTCCTCATGTTCTTCAGGGCATCCCGGTCGATGTCGTCCCGCGGGCCGTACTTGCGCTTCACGGCGGCCGACATGGCAGCGCTGAACTGAGGCCGCCGGGCCTTGCGCAGCTGCTGCGAGGGTCCTTTCAGCCTGGCCACCGGCGTGCGCTTCAGCCGCGGCCTGGGCAGCGGCGGCAAAGTCTTCGATTGGACCCAAGACCAATGCCGGTAGTGGTGGGCGAACAGCGAGGAGTTCAGCCCGGCAGCTCCCAGCTTATCGCCTGGAACAGAGCCATCGTCTAGGCTTGGGGCTTCCTCGAACTCGGCCAGCCGCGTGAAGGCCAGCGCGCGGCGCGGCTCTCGGGCAGAGGGCGTCCGGCACTTCATGAAGCCCAGCTTGGTGTGGACACAGACCGTCTGGAGCTGGGCCCAGTACTGGGCGAAGTCGTCGCGCGTGTGGAAGCGGAACTCGCGGCGCGGGTAGCTCAGCGTCGCGTCGACTTTCATGTAGCCCGGCTCGCTGGTTATGGTGTCCAGGATGTGGGTGCGGCGGTTCAGGTACACCCACAGCTGGAGGGGATTCTTGCCGGCCTTGCGGTCGGACACCTGGACCAGGCCCATGTTGTTCAGCAGGCGCAGGCTGCTCACGAAGATCTCCTGGTACTGACTGCGCGGCACCAGGCATTGCATTTTGAAGGGCAAGTGGCGGACCAGGTAATGCTGGCGCACAGGATGCCGCAGGTACTCCTGGAGGTGGGGCAGGACCTCGTCCACAGTGTAGCGCTCGGCGCGGAAGATCTTGTTGTAAATGGAGAGCGGCATGCGGTCGACGGCGTCGGGGAAGTACACCCAGCCCGGCGGCTTGTGGGCGTAGCTCGGCAGCGGGGCCACGAAGCTGCGCCAGTTGATCTCCTCCACGGCATAAGGCACAATGTGGGACTCCCGCTCCCGCCACTCCTCCAAGAAGTCCTGGACCGGCAGGGCAGGCTCTTGGCGCTGCCAGTTGTACAGCAAATCGGCTGTGATTTCCACCGGCTTGCGGTCCACGTCCTGCAGCTCGAGGATTAAGTACAGCAGCAGCTCATGGAGCTGGCGGGCCAGCAGCAGCTTCGGCGGGCGTACCACAGTGCTGGGCGGGGCGGCCGCCTTGCTGGCCTTGCTGGACTCCTCGCCTGGTTTGCTAGCTCGCTTGCGCTTGCGCTGCGGCGGCTGCGTCTTGGTGATGATCACCAGGAAGAGAGTGTTCTTGAGCCGCACAACTTCCCGCTGGAGCAGCGGATGGTCCAGGCCAATCTTCGGGTGAGTGACCACGCGGTAGAGACGCAAATGGCTCTCATAGCGGAGGGTAATCTCGTAGACTTTGATGATGTCCGCCTTGGCCATGGAGTGGAGCATGCGGAAGAGGCTTTTGATGCAGATCGCCTCGCTGTAGCCGTGGGCAGCCTCGTCCAGGCAGATGCTGTTCCTCACCTCCCTGGTGGACACCACTGACTTCTCGTCCACCTTGCGCACAATCAGCTCCTTGCGGCGAATGTGCCGGGCCGTGCGGCTGTCCAAGGCCTTGTTAGGGAAATTCATAGCCCGCACTTGGGCTATGATTTCCGGCACATCTCGGAGCACAATCTCGGCATCATCCACGGGCACATTCTGTGGAGAAATCTTGGGTGAGTAAAGAAAGGCAAATTCCAGCGAACTACTCACGATTTCCTCCTTGCATTTGAGCTCCTGCTGTACGCCGGCCTGGGCCAGTGCGAGTTCAGATGCCTGGGATTTGGAGACATAGCGTATGATCCGCTGCTTGCCCACCTGCACCTGGAAGCCCTTGATGAGGCCGGCGACGCGCAGGTATTTGATCACCGCCCGCGCGGTCATCAGATTCACGCCCATCACTTGGCAAAGTTCGCCCAGGCCAAAGCCCCGCGTGCCGGACTGGCAAAACACGCGATAGCATTCCTCCTCGATGTTCATGTCCACGTAAATATTATTGAGATTGAGGCAATCCAAGGATTTGTCCTCTTTTATCTCCGCTTCGCTGGGCTGGAGGCTGGTCAGCGGCTGCTGGAGGTCGCGCAGGCGTATGAAGGCCTCAGTGCGTTCCACCTGCTTGGGGCCCTTGATGCGCTCCACGGTGACCGTCTGGGTGACGTGGGCCGTTTCGAAGGCCTTGTTGAAGGCATGCGAGACCATGAGGCGGCGCAGGGCCTTCTGCTTGTTGTTGCCGCTGAGGTACTCGGTGGCCTCCGCCACGGGCATTTGATGGTCCGGGCGGGCCTTCAGCTCCATGAACAATTTCTCAAAGACGATTTGGTGCTGGCTCTTGAAAATGCGGAAGAAGCGCGGCAAACTCAGCACAGTGGTCAGGATTTTCTTCTCGTCGCGCAGCTCGTCGCAGGACTGGGCCGCAATCATATGCATCTTCAGCAGTTTGTTCCTGCCAAAAGGTTCGTTAATTAAAAGCTCAATAACTGGCTAATCCTTTACCCACTTGATATAAAACATCACCGTGTTGTCCTTGCAGTAGGGCTTCAGGGACCAAGGACCGGCGGTGGTCTCGCCGTTGTAGCGCGACCTGCCGATGGCCTCCAGAATCACGTATTGCTGTGGCGTGAGATCGCTGCACACGGGCACATTGGGCGGCACCAGGGCAGCCGTGCGCAGTTCCTGGCTGGCCACAATCACCAACGTCTGGGCCCACTGCTCGGTGGCTTCGGCGGCGGTCAGTTTCTTCAAATCCGTCACGCTGATGGGTTGGCGGGTTTTGTAATCACTGCAGTTGCCCATGCCATCGCCGTCTTGTATGGGCGCGTAGGGATAACGCAGAAAAGGACACGTCTTGGGCGTGCTGAATATCCCAAGCTCCTGGGCCGACAACTCGTCGTAGCGGTTGTACGGAGGCATGAGCGGCCGCGCCTGCGGCAGCTGGTAGAACTTTAGCTTGTCGGTGGAGCGTAAGAGAAGCGTCCATATTTGCTGTTTGAAGGGATCGGGCAGTTGAGAGTTTTTGCCCCGCAGTCTGGTGGCCAGAAGGTCCCAGAGAGCTGGAAAAGCGTTTAAATTGTTTTAATTAAATTCTTTTATTTCAGACGCCCAACTTACAAGGCAATGTGACGCCCTCTAGGCCTTCGAGGGAGATTTCATCAAAAATCGCATCTATCCAGGAGCTCGCGCCTTCCGAAGTTGCGCACATTTTAGGTAACTACTCTTTAAACTTTAATTAAATATGATTTATGATTTTTAATAGAAAATCAGCTATCAGCTGTAAAATTAGACGCGCGAGTTTGCAGGGCTGCTTTGGGCATTTGTCCCCAGGGCTGCGTTGGATAAGAGTTATCGAGAAGAAACCCTGCGTTTCGCTTAGGCCCGATAACGCAACCGATATTTTCATTTAGCTTCCTATCGATTTAATAATATAAACAAAGCTTAAATTTGTACAAAAAAATGTCTTCTGCGATTTACCTAGAAAACTATTTGGACGGCCTGGAATCGCTGCCCACCGAGCTGGAGCGCAACTTCAAGTTGATGAGAAAGCTGGATGATCGGGCCCACTGCGCCATGAAAACCATCGATTTCCATGCCAAAGATTTCATGCGCAAGCTGGCCGCCGAAAATCTGACCGACGAAGAACGCAAAGAACGCATGGAGGACATCAAGGCGCTGTTCGGCAAGGCCAAAGAATACAGCGACGACAAGGTGCAGCTGGCCATCCAAACATACGAACTGGTGGACAAACAAATCCGTCGCCTAGACAATGACCTGGCGCGCTTCGAGGGCGAAATCCAAGAGAAAGCGTCATCCACCCGGGCCAAGTCCGAGGAAGCAGTGGCCAAAAGTAAGTAATTCATTTATCTAATATGCCGCAGAGCTAACTGAACTTGTTTGTTTCAGAGGGCCGCAAGAAAGCCAAAGATGGCAAGGCGGCGGGCAAGAAGAGAAAGACCGCCTCATCGGATGAGGAGACCGGTCGAGGGTCCTTGCACGCCAGTGCCAGCGTCACGGCAAGTGGTGGCACTGCCCAAGGTACCAAAAAGAAAAAGTCTAAGGTAAATCAAGAAAAAGAAACCCGCAAGGGGGGCGTCCAAAAGGTAAATCATCTCCATCAACATTCCATATGCATTTTTATATATTTCCCAATGTAAACAACTCTAGTTTGATTTTCTACTTCTTGTCTGTCTAGCGGTTCTCTCACTTTCATTTCATCTTTCACCTGCATGCCCATTTAACCTTTTCGAAGCAAATCTGTTTTAACTGGGTAATCCTTTCTCGCTCCTTTAAGCAGAAGGCCGTGGAAGTTGATGACTCTGAGAAGGAATCCTGCCATACGGCGGCCACGCATCCCAGCGATGTTATGGACATGCCCGTCGACCCGAATGAGCCCACCTATTGCCTGTGTCACCAAGTCTCCTACGGGGAAATGATTGGCTGTGATAACCCAGACGTAAGCAGGGATCGAGAGAGTTTTCTAGAATTCTACTCATTTCAAATTTCTTTGCAGTGCCCAATCGAATGGTTCCACTTTGCCTGCGTCGGGCTGACAACGAAGCCGAAGGGCAAATGGTTTTGCCCGAAATGCACGCAGGACCGCAAGAAGAAATAGCTGCCTTCGAATCGTTTATTGTTACTGTTAGTCTTAGTCAATAACTTAGGCTTAAATAAATGTACATTCTTTAATTTTACATGCCCCAATCGTAATCGGAAATCCACAAATAATCGATTTGTCACGATTGTTTTTAAAAAAAAACCTGCTGGCAACAGTTGGCCGTCAAAAACAGCTGATCGAGGGTCCCGCTCCGCCGCGTCTTTGTGCTGCTGGTAATGCCGCGTCTTTTTTTGCGAATTTTAAAATTAGTTTTATATTTAATTAATCAGTTGGCCGGCATCTAACTGTCAATGTGTGAGAAATCTGTCAATCACCGAACAAAGCCAGCCACACACACAAGCAACTTCTACAAGCAACACCCGCATACAGTTGCAGTGTGCGTTCTGGATTTTGCTGTATTTTTATTTAAAAATAATTTATTAATTCCGCAAGATTAATAAATTAATTTTAAATAAAAACAGTGCAAAACCAACTATACGAAAAAGCCGTAAGTTATCTCCACCACCGCAGTCTTCTTCTTTCTCTACTGATTAGAACAAAACCTCATTTCAGATACACAACTACATCGACAAGAAAATGGAAGAAATGGAGGAGCTGCAGAGCCCACCACAGGCGGGGTTTGCCCCACGTCGCCTATACGAGAGCATGGCCATGTTGGCAGCCGGCTTGAGTGCCGCCAGCGACGCAGGAGGAGGCTCGTCTTCCAGGGCCGCAGTGATGCTGGCGGGCCAGCGCGGCCTGAAGAACAAGAAGGAGAAGTCGCAGCCTCTGGCCGAGCTGGGCGGGGCCAGCTTTCTGAAGCTACCGATGGAAGAGTCCTTGAAATTTATGGGCGAGACCGATGTCAATGGCCTGGCCATGAAGACACCCGTCTCCATACTTCAAGAACTCTTAAGTCGCAGGGGCATCACCCCCGGCTACGAGCTCATCCAAATCGAGGGGGCCATCCACGAGCCCACTTTCCGCTTCCGCGTCTCCTTCAAGGACAAGGACACACTGTTCGCCGCCATGGGCTCTGGGCGTTCCAAGAAGGAAGCCAAACACGCAGCCGCCCGTGCGCTGATCGACAAGCTCATTGGAGTGCAATTGCCCGAGGGCCAGGGCACCACAGCAGTGGCCCTGCCAGTCGACGTCAATGGCCTGTCGAATCTGGGCAGCTGCGGCGACGGCAACATCAGTGTGGTCGGCAACGGAGAGTAAGTTCATCGAAAACCTCCAACTGAAACCAAATTCACATTCGTTTCTCTGTAGCGGCGACAAAATTGTGGGCAATCCCATTGGCTGGCTGCAGGAAATGTGCATGCAGCGCAGGTGGCCGCCGCCTTCTTACGAAACGGAAACTGAGGTGGGCCTGCCGCATGAACGTCTTTTTACGATTGCCTGCAGCATTCTCAACTTCCGCGAGGTGGGCAAGGGCAAGAGCAAGAAAATAGCCAAGCGCCTGGCCGCCCACAAGATGTGGTCGCGCCTCCAAGAGGCCCCCATTGACGTGGCCAAGCTCAGTGACAGCCTCTGCACTGATTTGGAGGGCGAAGTGAGTAGGCTAACGATTTCTGTTCCTTCCAAAAAGCCTCCCACACCAACCCGACCACAACCGCCTTCTATTGTCCTGTCTGTTGAACCTTCCCCGCTTCCCACTCCGAAACCGAAGAGAGTCTTCTACGAACGCGTGCCCTTTGACCTTGAAACAATTCCTATCTAAATCTCTCTGCCGAGCGTTGCTTTAGTGTCTTTTGGGGCTCTCGCTTGGCTTGCTAAATACACTGAACCAATTGTTTTATATTTAGGGCTCTGCCCTCGACTTGGGGCTCCAAGGTTTGGTTTGCTTCTTGTGTCCTTTGTTATTAATTTTTTCGATTTTCTTAGAAGCCGAATGTGAAAGTGGCGGCCAGCTTGGATTTCATTAAGCTGCTGGGCGAGATTGCTGCTGAAAAGGATTTCGAGGTGACCTACGTGGACATCGAAGAGAAGACCCACCAAGGACACTTTCAGTGCCTCGTCCAGATGTCCACGCTGCCGGTGGGCGTGTGCCATGGCACTGGATTGTCGGCCATGGACGCCCAGCTGCATGCGGCCCAGAATGCCTTGGAGTATTTGAGGATCCTAACCAAAAAGTAGACGGCACAGGGCTCACTTTGTAGTTGTTGTTGTCGAGCTTTAGATGGCAAAATCTGAACGCACACGACTGCCAAGCGGTTACAAATCACCAACTTGATTGTCTCTCCGGCCCAACAACTCCGGAACTGGCGGAGCTTTGGGTTGGTATTTTGCAAGCGATTGCCTTGTCGCGTTGGTCGTGAACGAGAATGAGTTATTGAATTTTTGTGATTGTCGCCACGCGGATCCTTTTTGATCCGTCGTAGTTTCTTTTTAGTTGACTTTTTAACGCCCTCCTCCAGACACCCGCAGAACACATCCCCATGTACGTAAATGTATATATTTTAATATTTAGAAATTGCATGACAAGATATCGAAGCAGAGAGTGGAGTATTTATTTTTAAGGAGTTATTTGATCGCATTTAATTTATAGACTTCAGGCTCCCCGCATAACTGGCGCCATCTGGATGTAAATTTTAGCAACTCACTGAACTGCTTTGCCCACAGACAAGAATTTGAGCAGCCAACGGAAATTCAAGAGGTAAAAAGAATTAAATATTTTTTTATTTGTTAAGTTAAGTTAGATTTATTATTAGGTTACTTATAAAAACTTCCGCTGCGACTTCCGAGTCTTTGTGGGGCTCGCTGGCCTCGCCGCGCCGACCAGCCAAGACTTGAAAGGCCTTAAATTTTAAGCCGAGTTTAATGCCAATTAAGCGCCACCACCGTTTATATGGCCCAATTACCTTTCCACTAATTGCAAGAATATGAAGAATTCCACAAACTTCACCGCTGCTAATGGGCGCTGGCATTTTGCTTCCTTTCGCTTTTCAGCCGACGTCAGCGCACTGGAAATGCTTCCTGAAATTGATAACTGGTTTGGCCGCGGATTGCCCGTTTCAAATGAGCAGTCATCGCGTTTTATTGCTCTTATTTTAATCGGAGAGTCTGAGTTTGATGATTAAGTCGCCTTGCGTCGGGGTTTTTTTTATATTTCGTTTCTGAAATTCCTCCGAACTGCGGCCGACCGAAAGGGGAAAGGGAAAGAACCTCTGACAAGTCGACAAGTCTTTAATAGCATAAACATTCCGGTAGATTTACCCCAACGCAAATAAATTATATTTACATCTTGTACGCGTCCCATTGACACGAGCCAAGTGCATGATCAAAAGAGCCCCCCGGCCAACGGGGCGGATGGTTTTCCCTGTCGAAATCAAAGCGTTGAACTCAAGAATTGCAAGTAATCGCTACGTCACAGAAATTTATATTAATTTTCAAAGCAATTTGTAGAAAGGAAAATCCGTTGAAAATTTCGACGAATTCTTTGGTTGGCCGAGATCAGTTATATGGCCAGATTCCTAGAGGTGTAAGCTCGCTGGGCTTTGTTGTCTGCTGGGGATTAAAAATTGTATAATTTAAAATCTCCGATTTCATTTGCATAATCCAATTGTCGTCCGGCAGCCTCAGCTGCCCACCTGTCGCCAGGGAATTTAATTTTATAACGGCATCTGTTCCGCATCAGCGTCAGTATCGCCGGTTTCGGATTCCTAGGGATCCGACATTTCATATAACCACTCACTGACCTGCCCCAAAGCTTATACAATAAGCCACAGAAGAATCTTGATACCGAGATTATTTGCATTCAATAATTATAATTCAATTGTGTCTAAAGAACCACACGTCACTTTGGTAATTGCTGATTAGCCAGGCGGTAATTTCAAGCCCCTCCCTCCCCCGGTGACGTAGAATTCCCCGATGAGAGAACAGCCCAGCCACAGTGGCACAGTGGGCCAAGGATAGACAGAAACTGGCTTGGCCTGGGGGCGTGTTAGCTAAAAAAGAGAAATCCCCTAATTATTTTTATCAAGCTTATGATTAAATTAATGGCTTGTGTGGGTTTCTTGGTAAAATAAGTCTACAGGGTTGCCCATATTCGACGGACCCATCTGACGACGCCATAACTTTTGACAGATATGCCAGATCGCTTAATG
>JBAMCP010002351.1:0-13062 GCA_037075105.1 Lissocephala sabroskyi | reverse complement strand
GAGCGGGACATCGGTGAGCTCGGTCTCGTCGCCGCCGGCCTCCAGCAGCAGGACATTCCAGTTTTCCACTTCGGTCAGGCGATTGGCCACCACCGCCCCGGCCGAGCCTGCGCCGATCACGATGAAGTCGTAGTGGTCGAGGATCTCGTCGCTGCTGAGGTCGCTGGGCTTGGACTCGGGGTCCATGATCTCCTCGTATTGGAAATAGGCCACGGCGGCCATGAGCATGGGGATGAACCAACTGTTGCTGGTGGCGGCGGTGACCGCTCCGCCGATGGCCGTGGCGGCTCCCACAATCGCCGAACTCATCGCCGCGTCAGTTGTCCCGATTGTCCGGCCGACGTGTCTGCAATTGAAAATCGAAGCGTTTAAAATGTAATCGGGTTAAAGCCGCTGGAATCGGAGCGCGCGCCTCCGATTGTTTGAAATTTCAATCACGAATTCTGATGATTTCATAACCTCGTGGGGGGTTGGGGGTGGCGGCCCTGCTGCCCGCCCTCTTCCGGCGGTAAAAGTGAAATTTGGAGAGCCGTCGTGAAGGGGTGTGAGTTCAATTGAATGCAACAAAACAATTGAAGTGCCTCCTCTAACCAGTTTAACTGCATTCTCCGCGAGAGAGAGAAAGACGGGGGGAGGTGCGGGCCAGGAGTGGGGGGGGGGGGGGGCATTTTAGGCTTAGCATTTCCTTTGGCCAATTCTTTTGCATAATCTTGGCCCGCTCGACTGGCCAAAGCCAAACAATTTACAAACTGGCTGTGCCCCCAGCTCCCTGTCCCTAGCGCGGCTGCCGGGAAAACTGGTTGGCATTTCCATCACCTGCGCTTGATTGGGTTGAATGCGCTTGCCCGGCGGAAGGCAACTTGAATCAAGTTCAAGGTACCAAACTTAGGAGGGGGGAGGGGGGGAGCCTCTCACTCTTGAATATTCCAGAAATTCGCTTAGACAAATATTTTCTCAGGCAACAACTTCGCACCCCTCCTCCTCCCCTCTCCCTACTTCAATCACTTTCGTTAAATAGCAAAAAACACACCGAGTCGACGGCTGCGCAGCCGCGACCCATTAACATTTTACACGAACGTGCGTAGAAAGCTTCTGCGCCGCTGCGCCGTCGGCTGGCACGAACGCGTCATCGGTCGGCTGGCGTAGGCGGCAGCGATTCTCCGTTATTCCCGCTGCCTTCGCGCCTGCGCGTTTGTAAGAACTTTTTGGAATTTCTTTTTGCTGGCACACTTTTCCCGTATTTTGTGTTTAACTGTTGTTGCGCGGGGGAGGGGTGGGGGCTGGCTTACTCACATCAAAAGAGATCTGGTTCGTTCTTTGAACAAACACCGAGAGCAGCTGATTCCGATTTATTCTGGCGATCAGATGTTTTTTTCGAGCTGCGCTTGTTTTCTTTAACTGCTGCGAGATGAGTGTGCGAATGGAAGTGTGTGTGAGTTGTTGTTGTCGTTTACTTTCTTCACTTCGACTTTCTTTCCGCTAAGCAGCCGCGCGCTGCGACGTACGCTGGCCAACTGAAGTAAAAAGAAAGGAAAAGACACCAAAAAAAAAATAAAGAAAGACCAACAATCAGAAATGGACAAGCCAAGCGGCCGCACTTCTCTCTCTCTTTCTTTCCTTTTTCGCCTCTCTGCCGAGCTCTCTTTTGGCGCACTCTCTGCCGTCGCGCATGCGCAAAGTTTGTTGGGCTTTTTTTCCACAAGCATTTGGATTTCTTGTCTTGCTAAGCACTTTCAAGTAAGAGAGAGAGCTATAAGCTTAGCTTAGGAAGAGTTAAGAGATTTTATTGGTTAAGAGAGGCTTGGAAGCGAGGGCTGCTTCTAGGATCATTCGGAAATAAAGAACCAAATGAATAACAGCTGATAATTGGCGCTTTTCACACCACGACCTTTAACCTTGACGCTGAGCTTTTGGTACAGTCTGCTTTCATTTTTATTGGCGGTTTGGCTGTGACGTCACTTGCTAATTTATTCTCTCTGTGTTTGCAGGTGGCTGCTGCGGCTCCACGAAGAAGCGTACGATTGTCGGAGGCTGGGCCTGGGCCTGGTGGTTGGTCACAGACGTCCAGCGTCTGTCCCTCAACGTGATGACCCTGAATCCGATGTGCGAGAACGTGGAGACGGCCCAGGGAGTGCCGCTGACCGTGACTGGGGTGGCCCAGTGCAAGATCATGAAGGTAGGTTCTTGGGGTTTCTTGGCAGACTAACAGCGAATCAATCGAGTCACCTTACGATATTTATGCACTGAAAGTTCAACCGATTTATTTATAATCCCAACTCCTAGATAGATGAATGGAACCTAGATAATCCCGATCCTTTCCCTAATGAGTTCAGTTGATTTCCTTCATACTCACGAATCTTTTGTGTTTCTCTCATTGAATGGAAACTCTTACAAACGTATATCGAATTTGCTAACCTCTTATCCAATATTTATATATCAAAAACCTATCCATATTTAGCATGCATATCAACGTAAAGCCTTTGGTAGTTTCTAGAGCATTAAAATTTGATTGCAAATTCCTTCTCATTTTGTTCTTTTGATTTCTCTCAAAATTTAAATTTTCGTTTAACATTTCAAAAAAAAAAATATATATATATATAAACCCAATTTATTTAGCCTTGCAACCGCGTTAGTACAACCCGACCAAAAGTAAGTTTAGCCCTCCCTTCCCCCAATTACCTCACTCTGTGTCTTGTGCAAAGCTGCTGTCTTTTATCGTTTATCGTTTATCGATCACGCCAAGCACGAAAGTAGCCGTTTGATTCCTTCACCTTTTTCAATGTTCATCAAGGCATTTTTCCCAGCCCACGATAATCGTTTGATTTTGGAGTCAAGATCAAAATTGTGGGTCTGAGGGAGAAAGTTTTGCAGATATTTTTTTCTTGCTTTGATTTCTTCTATAAATGAACGATCGAGGATTGCGATCGTTTTGTGATATCGCCTGCCTGAATTGTTTTTCTTATTTAATAATTTCAATTAATTTTTGCAGTCATCTTCGTATAAAAATAAAGATTATACTAACGACGAGGTATGTTTTTTCCATCTTCCTTTTTATTTTGTTTTTTTTCTCTCCACATAATTGTCCTCTGTTCTTTGAGTTTCCCGTTATTCGTTTTAAGTTGCTTGCAGTTTTGTTATATTTCTCATATTGGTTACCTTTGGATTTTTAGGCCTTTTTCTTTTAATTTGCTTGGCAATTAATTGGATTGTTAAAATGCTTGCGAAACTGTACAAAAAAAAGAAAATCATTTGTTTTTTATTCCCCACAAAAAACATCATGGTAATTCGATTTTCAGAGGTTGAAAGGTCTTCCTTTAAATCCTTTGAGAATGTAGCACAACACTCGCACTCACACACACACACACACAGGGATACACCCTCTAAATCACACATGCAACCCTGTTTTGTTATAATTTGAGTGTTGACTGTACTTTTTTGTGTGTGCGCATGCGCCTTTGGTTGCCGACGGTTTTGTGTTTTTCCTTTTGTTTCGCCACAGAAAACTCGACAGCACCGCCATTTTGAGCATTCGTTTTCTTTTTAATATTCATTTTCATTTGTGGCACCTCCGATTATCGGGCAGCCAACGAACTGCTCTAAACTCAATTGGATTACTAGCTTACTAAACAAAGAAAGTTTATAACTTTACCAAAAATATACAAATATGAAAGTACAGTTCCGAAATTTGTTGACAATTTTGTTCTCTTCTCCTCTCTACTTTCTTTTCACTACCAACAACCACCACTTGTCCTGCGCTCGTTCGTGGGCTTGCCTCGACTCATCAAACTAATCTGCAAATTTGTTACAAAAAAAAAAAAAAAAAATTACGCAACTAACCGAATCAACAAAATTCTGATCAATCAACAAAAACGAATCGCCCAACATTTTTTCGCCTTCTGAAAACTTCATTCTAACCTCGTCTGTTTGTGTGTGTGTGTGGTGTGTGTGTCTGTGTGTGTGGGTGTGTGTATACGTGCGTGTGGCTATCATAACAAACAAATATCATATAACAATGACAACAACAACAACAACAATTTGAACAATCAACCAACAACAACAACAACTCGCAAATCTCATCAAATTTTGGCTGTGGCTTTTCGGTTCTTTGGTTCTTCTGTTGTTCTTGCTGCGCTGCTCGCTCGCCTTCTCTCTCTCTTTCTGTGTGTCCCCCGTTGATTGCTGAAACAATAACCACAACAACAAAAACAACAACAATAACAACAACAACCACCAACCTACATCCATAAACTTGTAATCGAAATCGAAAAAAAATATAAACCAAACTAACCTGCATTATTTATCCACACACACACACACGCATACCCATCGCCTTGTTTGAACTGCCGATCATAACACACACACACCCACACATATACTGTTACTAATACATCCATACACCCACACACACACATGCATAAACACACACACGAACAGATGATGAATGTTTATTATTTTCATCATCAGGCTGACGAGCTGCTGGGAACCGCCAGTGAGCAGTTTCTGGGAAAGTCCGTCAAGGAAATCAAGCAAACGATTCTCCAAACCCTCGAGGGTCATTTGCGTGCCATTTTAGGTAAGTAAAATTATTCCAAGTACTTGAAATTTACTGGTGGGGCTGAGAGATTACCAAAAGGTACAGTTGTGTTTGAAATTTAACTAGTTTCTTTGATTATAAATCTCGGTAGAGCCAATGTCGCATGAGAGTTCCTTTATCTTGAGAAAAGTTACTCAAAAGAATCTTAAGAAACTCAATAACATTAGGGATCATCATTTGAGTTCAATTTGGAATAGATCAACTCTAGAAAAATGCATTTTCTATTTCCCTTTCAAAATTAATTCGAGGAATTCACAGGTCCATGGGATACAAACCTCTTTCAATTCATAAGTCGTATCGGCAATATGCATATTATTTATGGGGCTTGGATAAGGCCGTCATAATCCTGAAACACCCAAGTCCTAACCACGGACTAAGCCTAATCCAATTCCCTTTGAAATCCTTAACATTTTATAACTATAACAGGCGACGCGGTTGCCATAGAAGATAGTTCCCCTGAGTTGTCTATATAAGCTTTATTATATATTGAAATCGGCTGGAACTTCTTCCCTTTAAAAATAGAAGACAAGTGATAAAAGTCCCACAGAAATACTATAGGTTGTATTCTGTAAATTGTATAGATATAATGTAGATCTGTATTTTGTTTACTATCTGCAAGCTCAATATCTAAAGAACCTTATCAGAGTTTCCTTGGGTCTTCATTATTGGTATCGCTATATTGCTAAAAATGATAATAACACAAATAAGAAAATTACCAAGCTAAACTCTTACAAATATGGGAACATGAATTGCTCATAAACTTACGAGTAATACGACTGGGTTTCCTCAGTCTTTGAGGCAAATGGATGATGCCTAGATCTCTGGTCTTATCCCCCAATGTCTTGAAGAACAACAGCTCGAAACTAATCAAAGTTTGTCGAGGTTATAAAACGAAGCAATCAAAGCGCTCAAAGAAACCCAAAGAACCCGCAATAATTTACAGATTCTCACGAATCCTGAAATGCAACTCTCCCAGCTTCTTCTCTTCCCACTTCTTTGAGATGAGATCATTATTCTCAAATAAAACTCTCCCTGTTTCTTCTCTTCTCATGAAATTAAACTCTCTCTCTGCTTCTTCTCTTCTCATCTAACTTCTATAAGATGGGAAGATCTGTATTCTAAAACAAAACTCTCCCAGCTGCTTTACTTCTCCTAAAATGCAACTCTCTCAGCTTCTTGTCTTCTCCTCTCCCTTCTATAAGATGGGAGGATCTTCATTCTTATATGAAACTCTCCCAGTTCTTCTCTTCTCATCTCACTTCTATGGATTGAGATCTTTATTCTAAAATAAAACTCTCCCAGTTCTTCTCTTCTCCTGCAATAAAACTCTCCCAGCTTCTCTTCTCATTTCACTTCTATGGAATGAGATCTTCCTCTTTAAATGGAAGTCTCCCAGCTTTATATCTTCTCATCTCTGAGATGAGAACTTTATCTTTAAATAAAACTCTCTTGAGATTCACTTGAAATTTGAGTTTATTGTCTGCAAATTGATTTACATTCTATACTTGAATTTAGAATATTGCGAAACCGATTAGTAACCGTTGCTGTCCCCAGAAATTTTGAAGGCCAAATCTTTAGTTCAGGCTCCTGTTTCAGGGTGGAGCGTGCGTGTTGTGCGTGCGTGCATATGTGTGTGTGTGTGTGTGTGTGTAAGTGGGTGCGTGTGCTGGAAGTAAATTAAAATCTAACGTCGTTTAACATACAAATTGGGATGATCAAACATATGAATAGTGTAGTCGATTTCGTCCAATTCCCGCTCAATGGTCACCTTGCGGTTGCGCACGCGCAGCGTCGGCGCCGACACCGGCAGGCGATTGTACTCCTCAATCAGCTGGGCATACCGAATCTTGGCGTCATTCAAGGCGGCCAGCCGCTCCTCAGTGCTCAGCAGCACGAAGCCATTGCCCATGGGATAGGTGCCCACTTTCTCGCCCACTTTCTCTTTAGAATTCCGCTTGGACTGGTGGCTGTGGTGGTGGCGGTGGTGGTGGTGGTGGTGCTTGTGGGAGCACTGAGACTTCAGCGTCTCCGTCGAGCAGTTCGAGGCCCCTGACTTGGCCGAGGCCGCGCTGGCTGAGGACTTCACGGTGGCCCGGGAGGCCTTCGAGCAGACGCTCATCTGCGACTTCAAGGTGGCCGTCGAGCCCGAGCTGCGGGCACTCAGAGGGGGCGTGCTGGCTTCTTCGCCTCCCACGTCCCGATGCTTGCTCTTGTGCCGCGAGCCGCTGTCGCCGCCACCCACATCCTTGTGTTGGCTGTGGCTGCTCTTGCGGCTCAGCTCAGTCTTCTCCGCATTGTCGCCGTCCCCCAGCTCCCGATGCTTGCTGCTCCTGTGCCGCGTTTTGCTCCTGCTCGAGCACTCCGAGCACGAGCTGCCCTTGTGCAGGGAGCGCTGGTCCTCGGGCCGCTCGGTTTGGGTGTTGACTGAGTTCGACCAGCCGCCGGTTTCGCGGAGCTCCTCCTCGCGCCTCTGGCCCTCGTGGGCGCAGCGGCAGCGGCAGACCTTGTCCAGCTCATGCTGGTCGGTGCCGAAGCCGTAGGGGCGGGCCAGCCCGCAGCGAGTGGCCCCGGAGTCGGCTGGGGTGGATAGGTCTTGGCCCAGGCGGGCGGCTCCGCCGTGGGGACGCAGCTTTTCCGGGTAGTGGAGGACAACGGGACGCCAGCGTGGGGCCTGGGCGGCCAGGGCGGCGGCAGCCACGCGTCCGTTGGTCTCCCAGAAGCGGACGTTGGCTTTGTTCTCGCGCAGAAAGTCGCGGCCGGATCCGCGGTTCGATGTCATTTCGATGATCAAGGAGAGATTAGAAAGTAATAAGAATTCTTTTGAATCGATGTGTAATTCTTTTCAAAATCGAAAACGAGCTCGATTGAAATCGTTTTTCCAGCTAGAGAAAAAACTTTACGTATTTTTGAGGAATATTTTTATGTTCAGACTGTGTTCCGTTTCGGGTGTACAAAATAATACTGAGCTAGTTGATCCCCAGCAGCTACGAATCCTATCGAGGTGACTTTGATTTCAAAGGCGACTTCGATATTCAGCTGGGAATCTGAACTGTATATCAGAGATTTCTGTGAGAGACTAAGTTTTTGGTTCCAAACCTCAGATTGGTTCCCTAAACCTCAGATTGGTTCCCTAAACCTCAGATTGGTCAGACGTTTTATAGAACTCTTCTTAAGAAGGCTTAAAAATAGTGAATAAAGGTCCCAGATCGAGATTCAAGTAAACCCCGATCAAGGTTCTGATTGTGTCTTTAGTTATTTTAAAACCCAACCAACCTCAAGAAAGCAGGACAGCCAATCTCTCAGTATCAGAAATGGTTGGTCGTTTATTTGGGAACATTATCTTGTTAGAAGGTTTATTTGATTGATCCCCAGCCCAAGGCAATATGATAACTTCAATCTCGATAAAGCGGGAGTCTTGATAATTCGGTCATTTAAACAGTGAGAGGTTTCCAATGTGGACGGTTTGATAGATGGGAATATAAATATGATCCATTTAGTTTATGAAAGAGTCGAGTTAGTTCAGAGAAAAAGATTTAACGACTGGATAAAATTATTCCCTGAGCTTTTCCCAAACCCGTTGATTATTTCTAGACTTTATTCAGATTTTTCCAGCGGCTTTTGCAGTTTTGCTTTCGTAAGCTTCGTGTTGCTATATAACTCGAGTCGTTATAATTCGCAGCCTCGTAATAGAAGATTGTTTGGGTCGGTTATTCAAAGCAGTTGGGGGCCTCAATTTATTCAAATTGAACCACAAGCGAGGGAGAGAGAGAGTAGAAAAGGCTGAGAGCTTAGAATAACTAAATAAAATGTAACTTTTCAATACTCTCTTTATATCTATTATAAATGGAACATATCGACGAACCACGATATAACTTAGTCTCTTGTTGAGCTGTCAAGCTTTCAGATAAGGAGGTTGACTTATTTAGTTTGCACTGCTGGCGCCACAAATACACTCATAATCGTCTTTATTTTTGAGACCTAAACACGCGATATAAAATTCCCTTACCTTTTTTGTTGGTTTTGGTGGTTGAATTTGGGATGATTAGGAATTTTGTTCTTTGGCCTTGACCCGGCAAAAAAAAAATACCCGCAGACCCACCAATAATATTTTGTTTTTAGCAAATTATTGATTTGATTTATCAGGGTTTTATTTTTGAATGCACAATTCTGCGGGTTCGGTCAGACTTTGTTTGAAAGTCTTTAAAGTAAATGACACGTAAGCTCAAATTCATAATTTTTATAAAAATTTAAATCCATTTCCCGTATAATGAAATGTGGTAGAGGTGAAATATATAGAAAGTATAATAAATCCCGGATAAACTGAATCAAGCGGTCATTACAGTCTAATATCATAATTTGACTTATAATTGATTAAGAAGACTTTTTCTTATAAATAGTTTTGCAATCTGTTGCCTAAACTTCAGCCATTTAATCACGAGAATATTTCTTTTTCAATCAATAACAAAGATATTGGAATATTATATTTAATTTTCGGAGCTTGATCGGCAAAAGTTGGTACATCTTTTAGAATTTAAATTCGAGCAGAATTTGGGCATCCAGGAGCTTTAATTAGAGATGATCCAATTTATAATGTAATTGTGATGGACTCTCCAGACTCAGGGGTTCTTGAATGAGCAGGAATTCCTTGAAATTCCTATATACTCCGTATAACAGGGTGAGACTAAACAATCCTTACTTTTCATGGGTAGAATTTAAATGGAGATATAAACTAATATAAACCTACATATATTTATTTATGTTAATTGTATCTTAGAATTGAATTCTTAAGTACAATTGTATAAAGCCAGAGAAACAAAGGCCTTTAGGCAGATAAGCCTATATCGTTATATAAGATATCATAACCCGCTTCACCATTCTTTAAACTTTTCGTCGAACTCTCTCTTCAAATTCAAATTTCTTGCCTTGGCCTTATTTTTAATCCTTCAATGGGTTAGAAGAAATCTAAAAATAACTAAAGCTTAACAGAATTCAGACTGTTTCTTCAGTTCTGCTCCTTTGTCTCACAAATTGATCTCTCTGTAAATCTCGAACACCTTGTAGATGGAGTTTATGATATAGATAGATACAAATATCCATATCCATTAATATCCTCCAAAACCTTCCACTCTTAACATAATAAGGTTAAGAACCAATTGCCTTAATCTTGCAGTCTATTTGAAGCACCCTGTATGCTAAATTCTACTGCTGCTTCTTCAGCGATTGCCGACGAACTTGACGGGTTTTTTTGTAGAGTTCCTCTTAAAGAGCAACCCATCGTCGGCTTAGCAGCTGGCGCAGCTTTTGGCTCCGCTGACCGCCTCAATTCTAGATTCTAATGCAAGCTGCTGCCGTTGACGTGCTTTGTTAATTGATTAATTGAGGTTTTTCTGGGCAGCCCCCAAACGCTAATTGAACTCGACTCGAGCGGGGCTCGCTTGAAGGGTCGCTGGCGCCGCCCCCGAGATGCCAGCAAACAGCCGTCAAGGCGATTCTCATTGGCAAACCAAAACAACAGTCGCATCAGCCGCAAAACTAAAGCAAACTAACATATTTCGATTTGAATAAAAGTCGCCTCAGCCGTCGGCAGCGCCTCAGCCGTCGCCCGTCAGTTGAGCGAGCTACGCGGCGAGCTTCGGTTGGGGACGCGGCGCGGCAATTGTCTTGGCGGTTTAATTGAAATACCAAACCACCTGCCACGCCCCTGGGTGAAGGCGTGAGAAAACCCTCAGGCGCGCGGCCATCGCGTGCGTCAGTTTTGGCGGGTTATCGGCCAGCCGATAAGACTGCGCCACTTGCCGCAACGGTGACGTCAAAAGAGATACCAAGTTATCCCGGCTGACTTACGGTGGTTGTCTTGGTCTTGGCTGGTTGGCTCGCTTAGTTGGACGCGTTTGGCCCGCCATGTCGGCCGTGTGGTTGGGCGTCTTCAAAGTGGCCCTGATTGTGGGGGTCACATGTCTGGTGGTGCGCAGGTAGCCGGCCCGCCGCTTGCCTCGAGTTTATTGATTAGTAATTGGCTTTTTTCGTGGCTTGCAGGAACTCTTACAGTCGAAGAGGTGTACAAAGACCGCGACCAGTTCGCAGCCCTGGTGCGCGAGGTGGCCGCTCCTGATGTCGGCCGCATGGGCATTGAGATCCTGTCGTTCACCATCAAGGATGTCTACGACGATGTCCAGTACCTGGCCTCGCTGGGCAAGGCCCAGACGGCCATTGTGAAGCGCGACGCGGATGCCGGGGTGGCCGAGGCCAATCGGGACGCTGGCATCCGGGAGGCCGAGTGCGAGAAGAGCGCCATGGATGTCAAGTACTCGACGGACACGAAGATCGAGGACAACACGCGCATGTACAAGCTGCAGAAGGCCAACTTCGACCAGGAGATCAACACGGCCAAGGCCGAGTCGCAGCTGGCCTATGAGCTGCAGGCGGCCAAGATCCGCCAGAAGATCCGTAACGAGGAAATCCAAATCGAGGTGGTCGAGCGGCGCAAGCAGATCGAGATTGAGTCGCAGGAGGTGCAGCGCAAGGACCGCGAGCTCATCGGCACTGTCAAGCTCCCAGCCGAGGCCGAGGCCTTCCGCGTCCAGACCATTGCCCAGGGCAAGCAGTGAGTGTCTCTCTTTTTTCTATATCCAGAGTTTTGCTAATCCAGTTATTTTCCAGATGCCAGACCATCGAGAGCGCCCGGGCCGAGGCCGAGAGGATCAGGAAGATTGGCGCCGCCGAGGCCCATGCCATCGAGCTGGTGGGCAAGGCCGAGGCCGAGCGCATGCACATGAAGGCGATGGTCTACAAGAAGTACGGCGACGCGGCCATCATGAACATTGTCCTCGAGTCCCTACCGAAGGTGAGTGGATTGTTTTAAGGAGAAAAAGGAGTCGGACTAATTTTGTTTTGGCTTAGATTGCTGCCGAGGTGGCCGCCCCGCTGGCCAAGACCGAGGAGATTGTGCTGATTGGCGGCAACGACAATGTGACCAACGATGTGACCCGTTTGGTGGCCCAGTTGCCGCCGTCGATCAACGCGCTGACCGGCGTGGATTTGTCAAAGGTCCTGGCCAAAATCCCCGGCGCCAAGGCGTGAAACCTAATGGATTGGAATGTACAGCAAATGCCAATGACGATGACGTAACGCAATGGAATTGGATACGAGTGGAGCGCGCGGGTGGTCAGCAGTCGGAAGGAACTTCTAGCAAAATCTACTCCGATATTACCATAAGTTTGTTTGTCCTGTTTGAGTGTATGCCTGTCTGTGTGTGTGTGTAGAACAGCTGACGAAGGAGCCCACACGACACCCGAAAACCAAAAAAAAAAGAATTTTGTGGCCTTTCTTGAATAGGAAAAAAAGAAATAGCAAAAAAAGAGAAAGACAATTTAAGAATACTAAAAAGAACGCACAGAAAGAAAATTAACTAAAGCTGAGTAAATTGTATTTGTATACATCTTGATGTATTTGTATATTGTCGATGATTTTGTAAGCCAATTGATGTATTCGCTGTTGTCCAATGATTTTCGTACTCACTGTGTGTATTGTCAATAAGTTAACTAGGAGCAGACGAGCCGAACAACAAGGATCCCTAAATGCACTGCCAGACCAAAGACATCACAGCCGAGCCCTCCTGAGTCTGCGAAGCAAGCGTAAGTACAGTTGCCACTTTTCTTCGTCTGTTTCGATCGATTGTCCTACGCCGCTAACGACTATCCAATTCGATTTGCAAGACTTTACTTATTTTATTATTAACCGGAGCCCTGTCCTTCGCCTAAATTCATCCCGAACTTGTAGAATCTTTTGAAACGGTCCTCGAACAAAGAGAGTAACGGCATTTAAACAGTAATTTAGTTAAAAGAAATTCACCAATCGCACACACCGAATCAATCGTGCGTTTAAACTCACTTTTTTCTTAATCCTAAGAACTCAAATAATTTAAATACTTTTTTTTTTGAGAGAGTTAATATTTTGATTGTTTTTATTACTGGTCGAGTATTGTTCTTTTTTTGGCAAATGCAAGTTTATTTTCGAACAAATTATACACACACCTAAAGGATATTGAGATTTTTTGTAATGTAAATTAAGGAGCCAGTAAATTTAAAAATTTAAATGCAAAAACTAACAGAAGCCTAAATGTAAGCCAATTAAATCAAATCTTCAAATTTTGTGTATTTTGTCGTAAATAAATAAAAATAAATTCAACAAAACACCCAACGAAACTTTCGCGCCACATTTCAAACGCCGCTCGCAACCGATTCGCTTCCCGGCCGTTCCGCGAGCTACCGAACCTACCGCACTGAACGAATCGAACCATTCGGTTCGTTTGCTCGCTCGCCGTTCCAACGAACCAGTTGTTCCGTGATCAAGCTTTGGGCCGTGCCTGTGTCTGCCGCGTCAATTTATAAAAAGCCTCGTTTAAATTCCGGCTTATCAGTAAAACGACTCGACAAACACAACAACGATAGTCGAATGCAGTGAAAACC
>JBAMCP010002350.1:0-13063 GCA_037075105.1 Lissocephala sabroskyi | reverse complement strand
GTTGCCACACCTACCGAACACACCCACACACGCACACTCAGCCAGGGTTGCCCTTAAATAAAATGACGCGTACGCTTCGTATGCAAAAGTCGGTGGCTGTCGTGCGCCGGAAAAGCGGACGGACTTTTGGGTCAGCGTCATCATCATTATGATTTTTGTTCCTTTACCATGTGTGTGGCTGTCGGGTGTGTGTGTGTGTTTGGTATAAAAAAGGAAATACATACGTGCGAATACATTTCATTTCCGTTTTGTATGGCAGCGGCCAACTCTGAACTATGTCCTCCGTGTAGTCTGGCCGACCCGGCGACGGCTGGAGGGACTGTCGCTGTCGACTGCCGGGGACTTCTGGGTGGAAACTCCTGCCTGCTCCGAGAGTGGCTTTTTATGGGCGTTACTATGACTATGTTTCGACTATAACTGCCTAGGCAATTGCTGGCCGTCCTTCTACGCCTCGCCTTCTCGCCCTGTGTGTGTGTTGGGGTGTGTCTGTTCGGGTCTAACTATTTATTTTTATGACTTAATGTAGCTACAGCAACAACTCGATGGGCCGGCCAGGGTGTGTGGGTGTGTGTGTGTCGCCATCTAAATATGTGAAAATTGCTCATTTGAAATGTTAAAATGTCCCACCATCGCAGTCGTCGTTTTCGTTTGTTGTTATCAGCCCCGGACGGCTATAGTTTACACACCCTCACACACACACACACACGCACAGAATCCAGCTAGGAATGTGGCTGGCATGTGTGTGTGAGTGTGTGTGGTGCAGGCAAATTGCCTGTCAAAAATTTGTACCCAATTTGTTTGTATTTTTTCTTTGCTCGATTTTTTTTTGGTATTTTTTTTATGGCATATTTTCCCGATGGCTATCAAAACTGACTGCCAGAATAGCAAAGAGAGTAATTTTTGGGCTTTGCGTTTGCTGCACATTTTGTAAAATTTAATTTGTCAATTTCAAAGAGCGAATTGTGGAACTAGAAAGGCAGAAACATAATTGCCCATTTTGTTGGCTTGACTGTCCGTCTGTCCGTCTGCACTGATCGCTCCTCCACAAAACCGGCTGATCGTCAGGCAGTCCTGCCCCGATCACCTTATCGTCTGCTTGACTTGACATTTCTAAAATTTAATTTGTCAATTTTAGAGTGCAAATTGCGGTACTAACATAGAAAGGCAGAATTGTAATTTCCCGTTTTGTTGGCTGCTTTACTTTCTGCCTGTCCGTCTGCACAGATCGTTCCTCCACAAACTTGTCTGATCGCCTAGCAGTCCTTCTCCCCTGATCTCCTAATCTGATTGTCTTCTTGATTTTAATCTTTGCCGCCTGTCAATTTGTCTATCTCTCTCTCTCTCCGGCTGCCTGTTTCCCAGCCATGCATTTCTCTATTTTCGGAGGGATCATTCCTTCTTTTCTATATAAAAAGAGGATCGCTCTTCGGTTCGTTTTCATTCCCATTATCACATTTAATTTATTTGTGAGGCTGACTGAATCTCTGCCTTGACTTCTGTCTCCAGCTTGTCTGCCAGCTGGAGTGCTTCCCATTCTCCGCTCGCTTTACAAATTCCCTGCCCTTCTGACTCATTGAATTTACTTGCAGGGCAGACCGATTCTCTGCCTTGGACTCTTGATTAGTTTCCAGCCAACTGGTTTGCTTTCTGTTCTTCTGGTGGCTTTCCGAACTCCCTGCTCTACTGACAGCCTCTCTGGGTCTGTCTATTTGGCCGGTGATGCGCTTTCTGCTCGCCCAAATGCTTCTTGGTCTCCAAGACCTTCAAGGCATCAAAATCCCTCGTTTCTTTGGCTGCCATTCTGATCAGAAGGCACCTCTTCTCTAGCCCGCCTTTCGTTTTCTCCTACTGAAAGTCTTAGACCGCCAAAGACCAAAATTTCTGTAGTTTCATTATCAATAAGTCAGCTCTCCGGGCTTCCAACCTTCTCTCTGTCCTTAAAATCGCCCAGCAGTCGCTTTCTATCAGTATTCGTATTCATTTGAATCTCCAAACTTTATTCAAATTCAAACTATCGCCCTTTGAATATCAATTCTCCTGGCGTTGAATAATCGCCCAGGTAATTGAACCCTTCACATTCCAAATTAACGATTCATATGGTAAAAGCTGTTCTCATGGGACTCAGAAGTCATTCGACTCTGGCTAATTAATGCAGGTTAATGCGAACCTCAGGCAATTACACTTTCCTTCTTCCTGGCCGATGGGCGGGTGTTTAAAAATTTCCACGCCCCCAAGGAAGGGCATCCTAATGAGCCAAACACACACACACATTTTAGGCCCGATGGGAGCAAATATTCAATTAGTTTTTGGGCTGGGCAAATGATGATCGATGCTGGGAAAAGTTATTTGCTTGGCAAACTTTAAAAGTTCAGAGTTTAAAGCAGAAAATAAAAAGGAAAATAGAAAACTCTAGACAATTTCATGCTTATCGCGTTGCCGTTTTCTATTTTCCTTCGGTCGGGGGCTTTCCTGTTTTCTGTTTGTTTGTATTCTTTATTTTTTTTTGCTGGTCCATAATCTCAACTTCACAATGTTGGCTGCTGTTGGCGGCGGCTGCGTTGCCTGTTTTATTTTGTATGCAGCGACTGCTATCAGGTTTTTGAATTTCAATAGCCGAGCTGCACTTTTGCGCCTCGATGAGCCCAAAAGTAACACTCCAGATAGGTATATATTATCAGCCGGAGCACAAGCAGCCGCAGGAAGGGCTTGCCGGCCGGCAACAAAGACCCAAACAGCCGGCGTTGCGGGCCGGGCCCACCAGCATATTCAAATGTCGTTCCGTTGGGGAATATTGTAGATATAAACATAAAATACTTTTCCTTGGGGTCGGTTAGGGAATGCACAGCACGATTTTCGGCTGCCACAGCACAAAAACAAAAAAGAAGGCCAAACTTAAAGGCTCTTTAAGGCCAACTTGTGGGGCGGTGTGGCCCACTTGCCCATCCTGTGTATCTGCATGTAATTTGTGCTGTTTGAACAACTTGTCGTTGACGACGACGACGGCGTCGGCGACAAAGACAGGGCAACTGAAATTACTCCCCCAGCCACTTGGGCCGTCTAACTAACTTCCTGTACATGGCTGATGACTTGTATGGCCAACAGTAGCAGCGGCAGCTCTTCAATCTTTTGTCTTCAGCAGTTATCAGTGATGCTCGCACCCCTTGCTATTCACAGATACACACGTACATTGTCATCGACAGCGGGCGGGGGAGGGGGCACGTCAATGACAACAGCAAACACCAACGAACAAGTTGCACCAGCGGGAGTGCCAGCAACGGCGGCTGCTGTTCATGTCAAGTTGATGCAGGCCAGCCCCCCGCCTGCCAGTTAGTCAGTCAGTCAGTCAGTCTGTCAGTCAATCAGCCAGCCAACCAGCCATTGAGTCGGGCAAGGCCAAGTCATTGAATCAGCCATATCAAGGGCTGCTCGATTCTAGTTGGGCCTGGGAAAGTGTGTGTGGATTTCACTTTTTTTTAAAGTTCTTTTTTTGTGTGTGCGGATCAGACTGACAGGGGGCGTCTTGTTAGCGGGCATTGAGGCCTTTCAGTTGGTTAATTGATGGGCGTTCGTTAGGCTCTAATGACTGAAAATGCGCACAAAGCAAAAGAAGAGTCTTGGACGGTTTTGCAAAGTCAAACGCCGGCGACCTTCGAAAAGAGAAAAACATTTGGCATTTTGACATCACTTTCCGCAGGTAGAAATTCGTAAGAAAATATTGACAGAGCTATTATGTTGCGCGTATAAATTAATAGCAATGCCAGCGCCAACACAAACACAAACACACACACGTAGGCGTAGACCCGCCCACTCCACACTGACACATTCAACGATGGCACTTCAGACCGCATTTGGGGGGCCGAGGCGGCGGCAAATCTCTTAAATGCCCTCGCTGCGGCTGTGTTTGTATGCGCCTTTGTTGGCAAATTAACACGCACACATTTATGGGTGTGTGTGTGTATCATAGCCTAGACAAACATCTATATACCCGCGTGTGTGTGTGTGTGGTGGCGGCAAACAAGCCGCCCTCACACGCGGCGGCAAAGAAAAAAAAACCATAGCCTACCTATGCGGGCTGTGTGCTTTGAGCGTTTCGGCCCCTCAGTTTGCGGAGTGATGCGTCGCTGTGTCTTGACTCGGGACAGTGTTAATATTTATTTTTCTTTTATAAACAATTCGCCCCTCGAAGAAAGCATGTATGAAAGCGCACGACGCCCTTGAAAGGAATTCTATTTAAATTCCCCTAATTAGCTGAATTTTGCCCTTGGAAAGGTTTCAGCTTTTTCTGCTTGGCTAGTTTGTTTTTAATTTTTATTTCATGGTAACTTAATCCATTTCCATCAGCTGACTGAAGCCACACGGTAATTAAACTGCAGCGGGCGGCCCGGCTCACCGGCGGCTTGTTAATGAAGTTGCCACAAAGTGAAAGGCGCCTATCCAGACGGCGTTCAATTAATTAACCAGCTTTTTGTTTTCAAAATTCCCCTACCTACCGCTGGGTGCATTCGACTAGGAAAGACTTTTATATATCCAACGTGTCAGAGTATTTTCAGTTCGTCTTTCTGGGGAAGTTTTTTTCAGTTCTGCTTTGTTTTCTGTTTTCTTGGTTATGCTTTATTTTCTCGGAGGAAACTTTGCTTAAAGTTAATGAGCCGTGAAAATGAGGTCGTTGCAATTGCAGAGGCCACAAAAAATAAATAAATTAATATAAATATCAATTGGGAAATTTGCGCATAATTTTCACACAAGTTCTTATGCAGCGACATGGAATTGAATTATAAATAAAATTTTTATAAGCGTCAGCTGGCAATTAAAAATAAAAGTGAGCAAAACAATACGCAAATGGAAAGTTTTTGGCTGGCTAGTAATATTTTTTTTTTCTTGCCGAAATAATAATCAAAATATTGTATATTTTAAATGCATAATTTGCATGCAGCAGATATGGAAAAAAATTGCCAAAACTTTGGCTCGCACATAAAAAGAAACCAATAAAATTGAAATTTATGCATGTATTTTTTGGGCCGCGTCGAGCTGCCGAAACTAGCAACACACAAAGCCAACAATCCTGTGAACAGAGGCAGCAGCAGGCAGTTACAAAATTCCATGCAAAAGTTTCAATAAAAAAAAAGGAAACTTAAAAACAGCAAACACAGCAGCCGCCGTCGCGAAACAATAAACTTTTCGGTTCGCCTTGTTTGGTATTCCAATTTGCAGCGATTTTGCTAACTGTCAGGCCACACCTGTTAATACAAAACCAACAACAGCAACAAGAAAAACAAAAACAACAACAACTGGGAGAAGAAAACAAAGCCGCCAACACTTTTCCTCAAGTTGTTTCATTTAAATTTGTTTTTTATTTCCAACCGAAATCACAGCTGATAATAAACTATGCAGACGGTGAATTGAATAAATTTCCCCCCCTCAATTTGCATATTATAAAAAAACACAGAGCCTGAAAAGGGGAATTATTTTGATCCTTCCTGCAATCCTGCAAAGAATCTGAGCTAAGCTTGAGTTTCAGGCGTTTATAAATAATTTAATTAAAAAGGAAATCTCGGCAGGCTCTCGTTTTTGTGCTCTTGCATTCCTGAGTTAACCTTCATGAAATCTCAGTGGGCAACTCAACTCGCTTGCAATTACAAATGAGTCACGCAGCCCTCGAGAGAAGCGTTCCCACGGCAAACAATAAAAAAAGCTGAAGCTCGATCTTGATAGCAAAGTAAATAATACAAATTCTTGGCATTTTTCTGTAATTAACACATCCCCAGCAACAATTACAACAAAGCTGGCAAAAGGCAACGCCGGCGCCTACACACGGAGGACCCAAGCGGGTGGACCGACGGGAGGGCGGGGGCCTGTGCATTTGAGTGTTGACTGAAAGCATGACAGAATTGCGTGCTGCAGGCATGAAATCCAAACCCCTCGCCACACACACACTCACACACAGAGAGATCATGGGACGGCAGCGGGACATTTACTTTTAGCAAAAGTGTTGTCAGCTCGGCTCACATTTTTATGAGGCCCCCCGAGCGAATGGGTGTAAGGGATACCTGAGTGGGTGCTGGGGATGAGTGTGCGTTGTGCTTGACTGGCTTGTTTACGAGCTCATGTCAAGTTTAAGTGGCAGAAGTGCCGCTCGCATTCTACGAATGCCAAATTGCCTTGCCACTCATTGTCCTTTGTCTTCTCGCTGGCCTGGCTGGGTGTGCGTTTTGTGTTTTTCTTTTTATCCCAACAACTAAACAGTCTCGTGTGTAATTTGTCATAAGCATTGGCCAGCCGACAGCCGTCATGTTCTCATGTAAATCATTTGTACAAAAAAATGCAATTAAATCGGCCCACAATCGATGGGGGGCCGGCTGCATGTGCCGCGACAATCGCTGCAGCCAACAAGAAAATTATAATCATTTTGCGGAAAATAAATTGATTATTGATTGACGGACCGGCGGACATTGGCAGGGACGCGCCGTGCATTTGTGACATTTATGCTGGCCAATCGAGCATGACCGACAATTAATTGCGATAAAAAATTACAATAGAATCTGTCAAAACAGACGAGGCCTATAAATCAATAATGAAATGCACAGCGACGGGTCCTGTCCTGTCCCCTTTGTTGCCCCGAAAACAGTTTGCATATTTTGCATAATACGCTGAAAACTATGCTACACAATTTTTGCAAAGCTCGTCTAATCAACGGGCGCATTTGTGTGTGGGGGAGTTTTATTTTTCTCAGGCGAGCGCACTTTGCAAATTTACATGTTTAAATGCATTTTGTGTGCCAGGTGGGGAAGTTCAATTGTCCGGCTCCGTTCATGCATAGAAAATTTTATCCTCTAATTGGAAAAGTTTTCGGGATGAGCTGTGCGCTGCCGGGCGGACAGACGGTTGGCCAAAATGTTTCGTTGCTGTCCAGCTATCAGCTTACATGGATTTGGCTGAGCATAGCTTCTGCCTGGACAGCACAGACAAAAGGAGCTCAAAAAGAGAATCGAGTGGGGAAAGGATCGAAGAGTCTTTCAGCCACTATTTCGAGTTGGGTTAATAGGCCGCCTTGTGAGGTTGTTAGGAAGTTCCCAAAAACTGCAATCCTATGAGTTAAATAAAACAATATGGTATATGGCTAAAAGTTTAATTATATTAGCTTTTTTAATTCTTAAAACTATTTACAATTTATTTATATCTATCTTTCTTATATCTTTCAGGACGTTCTTATAGAGAAAGGAGATCACAAAGGAGACTACACGGATCACGGATAAATTTATCCCACGCTTTTATTTAGGTAATAATCATAAACACTTTCATATTTGCCTACATTAGTTAAATTTGTAGTAATACAATACGATAAGTGATAGATAGGATTCGCTTTCTTTGTTTAAAGTCGATTTGGCAGTTCCTCCAGTCAACCCAATTTTGGATGAAAATTAATTTTAGATTACAAGACGAGATAGGCTGCTAATTTTTAATTTAGGGGTTTTCCTCCCATTTAAATATCAACAAATATAATAAATAATTAGGCGAACTATTCATTTTATAATATCCAATTAATATGATCTTCCCCTCAAATTTGCTCGTAGGGACAGACACCTTTCGCCTGCAAATCAGGAGAGATAGATAGTTAAAAATATATATGAGGTAAATATTTCATAATTCAGACTTAGGGATAGAATAGGGGCTTGCCAGGTTTTTCAGCAATTCAATTTTCATAGTGGGGTTCAACAATCCACTCAATAAAGTAAATCATTCGGGGAATTTAATTCCCATTTTCATGGGACATGGAAGCACTTTTATTCCTCTTCATTGAGCCACTTGGGGCCGGCAGATTAAATCGAAGACGCCACAAATAAATGTAAATTCCCATGGCAGACTCAACGCCGATTATACTAGCCAATTTTAAAACGCCCCCAAAAGAATGCTATACATTATTTCGTTTTTTTTCGGTATTTGCCATTTGCTGGCTTGGTTCTTTATTCAAATCTATATATTTTTAAATCGATGGCTTAGGAATACATTAAATCGTTGATTAACTTTGTTTTCAGGGGGAGCAACGTGGCAGATCCTTCCTCTTTCCAACTGGACCGTGAGATGAGGATCCCCGCAACCGCATGCGGGGAAGGACGTCAGCGGGGGACTTAATTTTGGTAAGTATAATTAATTTTTCCCCTGGGGGAGACTTCTTTTCAGCGTAAAATTTTTTCAAGGGTGGGGTAGGCCAGGGTTTTTCGTTTATTTTTGCGCCTAAAAGTATGCAATATTCGGTTTATTCGCCTAAAAGTATGCTACAAATTTTTTTAGTATGCAATATTCGGTTTATTCGCCTAAAAGTATGCAATATTTAAAAAAAAAACAACAAACACCCTGGCCTACCCCCACGTCGAAAATTTATACGCTGAAAAAAGAAACATCCCCCTTAGGGAAAATTAATTATACTTACCAAATTGGGGGTCCAGACGGCGAGAAGTATTGGCCCCTGAAATAAAAATAAAATATTAAAAACCTGTACATGAAAGATGTGTGATTAAATTAATAAAAGCCTTAAAAATTAAATTAATTATTTGTCGTTACTTTGTGAGTGTTTTAGCCGTGAGCTTTTTACGGTGCTCACAATATCTAACGCGGCCTAAAAGTAGCACGGCACCCCCGAGCAGTTGCACAGTCGCTCTGGAAGCCATGGAGCAGAAGCAGTACACCGTGGCTGTCTTCATGGACATCCAACAGGCTTTCGGACTACTGCTTAAGCTGAAGGATGTGCTGACTCCACAGCTTTTCCTTATCGCTTGGAGCTACTTGGAGGGCAGATCTTTTCGTGTGGTCGTCGACGGTGCAAAGTCCTCTAGTAGGCCTATTTCTGCTGGGGCCCCACAGGGCAGTGTCCTGGGGCCTACACTGTACTCGCTATTTGCAGCAGATATGCCAACATCAAGCTGTGTATCAGCAGTTTCAAATAGCGAGGTGCTCTGCAGAAGCCCGGACGTCGACACCGCAGCGAGGGCGCTGCAGGAGTACTTGACGAAGTTCCAGAGCTGGACAGTGGACTGGAACATCGGCATAAACAGCAGCAAATGTGCTGAGGTCACATTTGCGAAACGAAGACGAAATTACCCTGCACTTGTCCTGAACAGCACGCAGCTGAGGCATGAGACGGCGCACGAATACTTGGGGGTCATTTTGGATCGAGGACTGACCTTTGCGAGGCACACTAACACACTATCCTCACCACTATCCTCACCTCACCTCCTTTTACAAGAAGAAATCCTCCCCAGAGACAATAAAAATTACAAATACTCACCTAATTTGTTGAAGGTGAGGGCAAAGTTGAAATGAATTTCCTGCAAAAAAAGAAGCTATTAATTAAATTATCATTTGTTTATGCCGCCCATTTCTTCCAGATAGACGATTCGATTCTGGATTTTACGGGCTCCCAGGCACCTTTGCTTACCTTCCTGCCCGGCTGTGGTCTAAAAGCCAGTAGACTCTGTGGACTGGTGCCAATTGCGGGTGATCATCAGCAGTTTCCAGGACTAAAGGCCTTGCGTCATCGCTTCTGAATTCCGATAAACTATAAGAAATTAAGATTACAAAATAATCAAATTTAATTCAAGTTCAATAAATCTTTTGTTTTTCTATAACTTGTAATTTTATTATTCTAAATAATTGAACCCTAAGGTAAGTGAATGTAGAAAAGGCTTTCATGCAGTTTAAATGGATTTGCGAGATCACGTTCCTTTTATTTGCAATCGGAGCTCATTAAGTGTCCCGTGGAATCTGAGGAACTTTGACCCAAATCGCTTTTTAATAAATATAATAAAACGAAATATATCAACTGCCATTAGCCGGCAATCAGACACGTTTGGAAAGCCATAAAGTCCCCACCTCACCGGGGGCGACTCGGCTATGGTAAACCGAAGATGCTTGGCGGCCGGCAGACAGGCCCACTGAGACATACACACGTGTACTTATTATTTGCCAAACACGTTCAGCAGCTACAACAGCACGTACTCAATTTAGTTGCACACTCGCACACACAGGCAGCCTGAGGCAACAGCACATTTGTTAATGTTTACGTTTGGCAAAAACGAAGAGAACAGGAAGGAGGAAGTGCGGCCAGAGCCCCGCGAACCCTTTGTGAGAGTGTGCCCGAGTGTGTGTGTGAGTGTTTGCGGGGGGCACACGAGCCAATAAATTACACGCAATGCCAACGTGCAAAAATTTAAAATTGCCTCGATGTTCGATAGTCGGCCCTCCTCCCCTCGCACGACTGACAGTTGCCAACATATTGAGGAAATTCTCCGACTCGGTCATAATATTTATCTACCCATATTTCGGCAGCAGACAAACACGCACACACCCACCCACGCCAGCCCCAGTCAAAGGTCAAGATCCGCCGCATGTGTGGCGCACGTGCATTGACGACCCTTCACCTTTCCCCTGCGGGTGACCTCGCCCCCAAAAAAAAAACATGTCACATGTCCGGGGGGCTGGGGATATTTGCGTCCATTGTTCGTCTGCTTGGCTGGGGCGTCTGACATTTCCGCATACGTGCAAAAACATTGGCTCTGTTTAGATTTATTGCCGGCCAACGTGTTGTTCTAATTTGCCAGGAGGCGAAAGGGTTCCCACGTCCACCCGAATGCGTCAAAAAAAAAGAAGGGTAATGGAAATTGAATATGGAAAAGGAGGCGATTAATGGAAGTTCTTTTTTCTCTGGCGGACAACTTTCAATTTTGTTTTTCGCCTTATTAAGTTCTTGGCCAAATCGCCTATAAGTTCCATTTACTCTCTCCGTCTGTCTTTACTTTCGATTTGACTTTCGAGTCGACTCGGACGCAGATGAGTTTGACTTTTGGCCGAGAAGTCTTTTTTGCCATTTCTTGTTTTGGTTTGCCCTCAAGTTGTCGTGGGCTGTTCATTTCATTTTGCAGGCTTTGGTCTTTGTTTTGGCCCTGGTTTTTGTTCTTGTTCTTCATTGGCGGGGCTGTCGTGGCGCGTAAATAAATTTCATGTCATGACATTTATTACTGGACCCTTAAGCCAGCGCCTACAACAGCATCGCTCAAATTGGCCGGCACGAGGACGCGCAGAGTGTTTGCCTTCGGGCAGAGTGAATTGCGTGTGGGCAATGCAGATTGGCCAGCCGGCGGCGGCAGCGGTTACAATTTTCATTTAAGATTTGCTTTTCTTTTTCGTTTTTGGTATTTCATTTTTACCAATGTACCAGAGCACTCGCCGGCAGTGGCAGTGGCAACGGCAACCTTTTGATTTATTTTAGCACTCAATGGGCCGCAGGGCCTGGGAGCTGAACCTGTTCCCAGGATCAAAACCTCCACCGGCCTAGCCGGGAAAGACACACGCAGGGATGGAGGCACCGGTCATTTCCCACATACAATAAAAACAATGACCTGCGGCGAGGCCCCCAGGCCCGCAGAGACAGAGGGGAAAACAGAAAGAGAACAATGAGTCCTTCGCATAAATGAATGGAATGGAATGGACCGATGTGGACCTGGACAAACAAGCGAATGAATCAGGCCAAAGCAAGATGACTGAATGACACACACACACACGCGCGGCCATTCAGATTTGCGTTGGGAAGGTGGGGAGGGGAGCTGCCCTGACCTGGGGATTAAGATTAAGAGTAAGTGGGCCAGAGGAGGAAACAATTGTAGTTAATTTACGCGTAGAACTGCATAAGAAGTAGCAGAAGAAGAAGAAATAAATTAATGAAACCAACAGAAGAAAAGAAGTCGCAATGAAGAATCCTTAGGGTCCTCCACGGGGCGGAGGTCGCCTTTAAAGTTAACTTGACTGTGAAATAAGCAGCCAACGTCCTCCATTGTCTTTGGGCTGCTGGCCCTTCGTGGCCATTAATTTATTTATGCTCTTTTTTTCGCCATTAAAAAACCTTTGACTTAATGTGGAATTTTTCCCGTGCCCGCCTTCGACTTGAAGTGAAAATAATTGCGTGCATAATGGGAAACCGCGGAACTCATCTGTTGATATCATTGGATCTCTGCCAGCATTTGAACTTAAAGTCTCCACAATTCTCTTGGTGAAATTTATGGGAATTTAAAGTTTTCACCTGCCTTGCCCCCCCCTCCTTTGCCTTTCAACGCTTGCGTCCTGCGGGCCTTCCGTGCACCCGCTGCGATTTCGTGTATTTGTGTGGTTCATAATTTTTGCCCTGCCGGTGAAAATCACAGCGTGAGAGCAGAAAGAAAAAACGATTGGAAGAAAAATTGCCAACGTGGGCGGGCCTGGTGGGGGCTGAAAGGTGGACCATTTTTTCGGTTATTTGGTGTCATGCGGTGTTGGGCGCAAGGAAAAATCTGTTGCATACTTCGCGGGCACAGAAAATTTTATTTCCGGCCCCCCACGTCGACGGCAGGCGAACAAGCGATTTCGCCGCGCTATGCAACACTTTTTAGTTGCGTAATTGGCAGAGTTTTTATTTCGTCGACCAAACGGAACTCGCCGCAGAGCATCGAGCCCCCGAGTGAGGAAATATTTTTATGGTCTTTTAAAAGTCGTCGCGACGAGGGAAAGCTCTCCAACTCAACTATATCACACCTGCCGGCATTAACACTTCCCCTGCACCTGCAGGCGTTCGTGTGCGGCCCGCGCGTGTGTGTTTTGGTCCGGGGGCAATAATTTAACTTCAACCCAGCAAGACATGCAATTTAATTTTAACAAAACCTGACATTATCACACCGCCATTGCCCGACCCTCTGCCTCTCTTCCTCCACAAACAACAACTACAGCCACTCACATGGGCGTTTCTGTCGCTGCTGCTGCCGAAGCCGAAGCCGACGCCATAGTCCGGCCAAAGCAGCAGGAGCTACCAACACAAAGTTAGTAACATAATAAGTAGCAATTTTCGGTTTCCGTTTTCCGGGGCAAACGGCAACGGCAGCAGCGACTGTGGCAGCAGCAACCTACCATAAAAATACATAAAATTTGTGCCCGGCCAAAAGGAGTGAGACAGTAAACAACAACGACAACGGCAGCGCAGCCGAAAGAAGGTGAAGGCAGCGAGAATTTAATGCCCTGCACAAGGAGGAAGGATTGGGCCAGA
>JBAMCP010002349.1:0-13075 GCA_037075105.1 Lissocephala sabroskyi | reverse complement strand
ATAATGAACAGTGTTCAACCTTAAAGGCCGCAAATATATCACATAAATTTTTGATATCTATTGTTCGGGTTCTTCATCCATTTTTAACGTTTCTGAAAATAATCTACGTTCTTTTAAAATCAGATTTTGCTGATTAATAACAGATTGTATTTTTGGGTTTGTTTTTATTTATTAAATAAAACTGTAGAAAGTTGTAAATATTAAAAAAAGAATAAAGCGTAATAGAAAGAGATTTTAAAAGAAAATATCAAAAATATGCAGTTTAAAAATGTTTAATACCTTAATCGGGCTAAGTTGGCAGCTCCGAAACAGCACAACAATAACAAACCGTAGGCGCATTCGAAATTTGGAACATGCAGCGGTTTAGATGAGCAGAAATGGAATTGTCTGGAATTATGGAAGCAACAGGGTCGCCTAAAAAGGCGGCTGGCATGTCTACAGGAGCCAAACTACTGATCGCAGCCACTGGGGGCGTGGGCATTGGCCTCTCCATCGTATGCGCCTCCTTTGTGGCCCCGGCGTTCCGGAAAATCTGCCTTCCCTACGTTCCAGCCACCACCGAGCAAATCTCCAACGTTTTGAGTTTCCTGCCCAAGAACGCAAGCGGCAAGCTCCTAGACATAGGCTCCGGAGACGGCCGCATTGTGGTTGGTAAGCAAGCGTTGCCTTGGCTCCATCACAAATCCCTAATTATGTAATTTCTCACAGCGGCAGCCCAGCACGGCAGAGCCCTCAAAACGGACGGCGTGGAATTGAACCCCTGGCTGGTCTACTACTCCCGCCTGGCCGCCCTGCGCCACGGCGTCAGCAGCCAGTCCAGGTTCTTCTGCCGCGACCTATGGAAGTTCAGCATCAAGCCCTACAACTATATAGTGATATTTGGCGTGGAGCAGATGATGCAGGACTTGGAGCACAAGCTGATCGCCGAGTGCCCGAACAACGCCAAGATCATAGCCTGCCGCTTCCCACTGCCCCAGCTGGAGCCACAAAAGACCATAGAGGACGGGGTGAACACGGTGTGGTTCTACGACCTGAGCCGGCAGAGCCCTCAGCCTGCGAAGGAGAGTTGATTGGGGAGTATTAAATTCACATTGATCAATTGGATTTTGTATTTCTCACGGCTCTTCGGATGCCACTTACAGTGCAGAGATGAAATTTGTATAGCTAAATTAGATGCTAAAAGATATGAATCCTGCCAGGATACGACAACGAGGCGTACGCTGGCGCGTCAATAATACAAAAAAGTCCACAATAATACATTCAACGGAGTGACGGGCCGCCGCCGGCCCGAGTCAGTGTATGAAAAAAAAACGCACAGATTAAGGAACTCAACTGCTTCGGGCGCGCGTCAAGCTTTCTTTCAACCATCAAGCGGTCCTTGCGTGAGCAATGCAGGCAGTAGTGTGTTGAAATGCGGCCTCAGGACAACCACGCGGCCCTTCCGAGGATGCGGTGGCTGAAGCTGCTAGAAGCGCCTACCCAAGTACACTTGATTGTGGGTCAAGTCGCGGTGAACCTCGCAGAAGCCGATCCTTGAATAGAAGTTCAGTTGCTCCGTGTCCTTGGCCGGCACGCCCACGTGCACGCCGAAGCAGCCGTTGGCCCGCAGCGCGGCCAGCAGCACGGTGAGCAGCCGCTTGCAAATGCCGCTGTCCCGCTCCTCGGCTTCGGGCAGGGAAGCGGCACACAAGACCGCCGGAAACGAGACGGACACCTCCATGGGGCAGGCGTCCAACGTACTCGTATTGTAGATCGATTCGACAAACCGGCTGACCAAATCCCCCAGCGGTTGGGCCGTCGTTTCCAGGGGGCTGTCCTGCAGGCTTTTCGGGTACTTTTCCTTTAGCTCGGGCAGCCAGCAAACCTCCGCATTGCGCTTGAAGATGTTCACATCAATGGCCGCGCAGGCATAGCCCACCAGCGTGTTGTCATTGTCGTAGGCCACAATGCAGAACTGCGAGTTGAGGACGATGTGCGGCCCGACCATGCAGTCGGCTATGATGTTGGCCGCCTCGCTGGGCATGTCGCTGTCGCCCAGCAGGTGCCATTTTAGGTAAGTGCGTGTGCAGATTTTGTTGACGGCCTCCTCGTCGCCCACCACAAACGGCCGCAGCAGGTAGTAATCCGGGGTTGGATGCTCCGGCAGCTTGTAGACGAACAGATCGTTGCCCGAGTCCACAGGCATGAGGCGCTGCAGGTCGGCAATCAGTCCGCCGCGGAATACCCAAGGCTCTTGGTCGCCCGATTGAAAGGCCTCCTTCCAGCCCTTGCTGAACCCTGCAAATCACACAATTAAAGCAAAAAGAAGACGGAGAGCTATGAATCTTACAAGTGTAGCTGCCTTGGGTGTAGGAGTTGAGGTTGAATGGGAACTGGCCCAGTCCCAGCCACTTGACGTAGGCGCTGAGCAGCGACAGGGCCCCCGATATGTCCCACACGTAGGAGTAGAGATCGTGGCAGATCTCCTTGTTGTCGCAGCGGGCGATCTTCACCAGCAAGGTCTGGACGCTGTGGCAGAGGACGGCGAAGCTCTCGGCCCGGTCCAGCCACTCGTTGACCTCGGGCTTGCTTTTGTTCCCGTCCCTGCTGTAGACCACGAAGCCGCGGTCTTTCAGCAGCACGTTGGCGTTGATTTTGAGCCAGTTAAATTCGTTGAGCAGCTTCAATCCCCGGCTGCCGTGCTCAAAAGGCAAGTAAAACAAATCACAAAGCAGCCCCAAATCCTCTGTAGACATTTTCGAGGAGTGCAAAGTGTTCCTAAAATAAACACGCATAAAAAAGACTTCAAGGCGGTCTCAAGGGTTTCTTACTCTTCATGCATCTCGGCATTGGACAGCGGCGACGAGGCCGCGCTCTCCACGTTCATGCTCTGCGAAAAGAAAGGCAAACTTTAAATTTATCCTTACTTGGCTTTCGAATAAAGCTCACCAGCAGATCGTTTACGGAGGACATGACCACGTCGTCGGCAATGATCTTGTTGGCCTCTTTGGGCGAGATCTGGGAGGCTATGCTGCTGCTGCATTCCATGGGCTCGTTGAACGGACTCAGGCTGCTTTCCTCGAGCAAAGTGTCCACACTGAGGGCCACGGGATGCGGCTTGTCTTCCTCTTCTCCGTCCGCTGTGACTGCGTTGACCTCGTCCACGTCCACGGGCTTCACGCTGTCCGAGGAGTTGGCGTCTTCGACTGGAGACTCTTCGGAGACCGGCTCGAAGATGGCCGCACTCAATTTCACAGACTCTTCCACGCTTTTCGTCTCCATGATGGGCACGGGGACAATCGAAATGGGTATTTTCTTGGGCAGCTCGATGTTGGAGGCCACTGTGGTCGGTATGGGATTCAGAATCTCATCGTTGGTCACCACTTTGGTGGGCGAGACCAGCGAGTTCATCACGGGATTCGATATGGGCGCCAGGACAGACGAGGTCACCGTGCTGCACACATCGGCCAGGGCCTGCAGCTGAGTTGTGTTCACCTCGGGCACCGTGCGCGTGTTGGTGGACGTTGTTGTGGTGGTGGTGAGACTCATGCAAGTATTTATAGAAGGTATGATCGGTATAATCGGCAGGACCACTGGGAAAATACCAAAATTAAATACAAATTCCTCGAGAAATTCCTCTAAACTCACTTTGTACTTGAGGCTGCGGTTTGGTTATGGGCCCCCAAGCCTCTTTCTCAACGAAAAATTCGGGCAGCCATTCGCTGATTGCGTTTCTAAAAAAAGGCATTCAATAAAAAGAATAAATGAATTTAAAAAGCCAACTCACTTGAGCGCCAGTCGGGGGTGGTAGACGTTCTTGGACAGACACTCCACCGGCAGGTCGTCCTCGTTTTCAGTCTCTAGTTTGATATCCGCAGATAGCGAGTTGTTGATTTTCGAGTCCATTGTGCAGTGCGACCAGTAGGCCATCGTGTGGATGGCAATGAAGTTGGCATAGAACTCGCAATTTGGATTGGTCATCACCCCACGCAGCTGGGGAATCAGTTCCGGCGACCGCCCCGAATAGGGCCCCAGGAAAACCCGCTTCTGGTCGTAGTCATTGGCATGCAGGTTGTCCCATATGACGGGGGGACGGCGTAGGACTTCGGTTATTTCCTGTATGGACTCCAGAGTTATTGTCTTTGATATAACTTTGTCGCCGGTCCAGAAAATGTCGATGTTGTGATTGAGCTTGGAGCCCAGCGTGTTTAGGTATTCGGAATCGTGAACGGTTGGCACAGCCCGTGATGCGCAGTATTGTGTGGGACAGATGAGGAACTTGGGATTGCCAAGGTGTGTGTAAATCTCGTTTGTGACTGAAACTTGTGCGTTGGCGAAGGTTTGGAACACCTCTTTGTCGGCCTTGGACAGCTCGGACTCGATGTCGTCGAAGAGGAGGGCGAAGGCTTCGCAGCCAAACTGCGATACCTGATCGAGTTTGCGCTTGAGTGTGGCAATCTCTTTTTGACTGCTGTAGGTCATGTCCAGGCCCGGGGAGAGGGCATAGTAGAAATTAATGCCCGCTTCTTTGGCAGCCGTGATGAGGCCTGTGGAAAATTTTGGAGTTGTAAATGACGCAGTTGTGGGACAGGAGATGGGGGTTTACCCGAAAGATTGTCGGCCTCCTCGACTGTGTAGAGTTCTCGCCAGTAGGCTCTATGCTTGTAGTCATCCTTGGGAGCGTAGACATAGGAATTAATGTCCCAACTTTTAAGTTTGAGGAATAAATCTTTTCGCTGTTCGGAGGTCCACGGGCGGCCGTAGAAGCCCTCAATTACACCGCAAATAAAATGCCTCTGGTCATCCTGTGCAGTGCGCTGATCGCCCATTCCGCTTAGCTACGCTCAGTCCTCAAAGCCGCTGAGCAAACTGAATGTTTATAACTTGAATTAACAGAGCAAAAACTACACGAAAAACCGAGAAAAAAGTACGCGGGCGCACACACTCACACAAAATCCCCTTCAACAAGCAGCGCTGCATAACGCGGGTATCGATATTACAAATTCAGCCGGCTATCGATATTTATTACGATATACGAAAACACTCACGATTACAAATGATTTTATAAGAGTTTAATACAAATTTCGAATTTTAATTTTTAATTCGTTTAATTCCTTTTTAAAACAGATATTCGTTGTTGCTACTAATTCTCTTAAGATTAAACAGTTGGATTTTGAAAGAAAAACATATATTTTTTAACCGTCAATATTTTTATGTGTAAACATCTTGTCAGCTGTATAACTACGCACTGTACATTGATTTGATAAAATAATGTAAGATATAAAAAATTAAGACAGATCGATACATTGTTCGATTCTTTATGTTATTGATTATACATTTTTTAATTGGTTTTTATTTTTGTCCCTTTATGTGTTTATTTAGCTGCCCGCCATGTTTTCAAATTTAATTACAACTCGGCAGCTCTGTTTACAAAAACTGACTCGACAACTCTAGTGAAACTCTTGTATTTGTTGTTGTTGCAATCTGCTTTATTTTCATTTGTTAATTTTTTGGTTTGTTTGCCGACTTTGGTTGTTTGAGCGCATGCAACCTTTTATTGTTATTCGAAATTACCGCGAAGATGACGAACTCAAGTGCCAGGAGCTGGTGCGCGACTACATCATGGGCTTTGCCACCAAGTCCTTCCTTTGCTTTTGTTTTCGCGAGGTGCCGCAATCGACCGAAGCCGCCCCGTCCTTCAATTTTAATGATTCTCTGATTTTAGATAACCCTTCAATTCATAGTCATCACCTGGGCCATACTCTTCATCTTCTTGGGTGTGCCGCTTCTCTTCTGCGCCCTGGCCATTCCCGGCTGCATCTTCTTCCTATTCTCAGGCACCTATTTCTCATTCTATGCCAAAGCCGTGGAGCTCATGAAGGTAAAGCCTTTCAAAGCTTATAAACAGTTCTAGAAATTAATTACTTTGTTCTAGACAAAGCCCACCCAGGCTCTGGTGGCCGAGTGCTATGAGCCGTTCATATTCCGCTGCTCACCCAGCGAGGCCAGCTACAAGATCTTCCACGAAGAAGCTCCCTTCGAGCAGGCTTTCAAGAACAAATTCCGCCGCCGCATAGTGGCCGCTGTGAGCGTAAAGAACCACAATGCCATCTACAATGCAGCCTGGATTCACCGCTTCGCCATAGCCCAGCACTATCCGTATCAAATCATCATGGATCCCATGATCAGTCTCATCTCAAAGAACTGCCTCAATGCCGGCTATGCCTCTCTGGAGTGCACGATCTCCGAGTGGCAGGAGAACGAGCGCGACTTCTACGACGGCCTGGGCTTTGCCACCCGCCAGATTTACCACAAACAAATCATCGGCAGCAGCCTCACCGTCATGAAGACCCAACTCACATACAATCTGCACTCCGAGAATGCGCTGCAAAAGCAAAACTGAAAAATACTCTCCAAAATAACAGACAGTCTGAGATTCCTTACGACATTCCATGTATTGCGTCCTTCTCGAATTTAAGAGCACAACATTTCGCTTTATCCATTTTATTATCTCTTGTTTATCCTTTGACATATTCTAATTGAATAAATAAATCAAAATATTTAGTAATAAATAAGATTTGCATAACTTTCTTTAGCATTTTAATGTCGCACATTTTCAAATCAATTCAAATATATAATTTCTTGTATAATCATTTTGAAACGGACCTGCTGACTTCCAGTTTTTAGGTACTTTAATTTCTTTGATGCAATTGCCGTCTGCCGATTAATATACTTTATATTTTTCTTGCATGCACGGTACGTATACGTAATAAAAATAATTACAATTAAAAAAAAAAGAATTCTATAGTTCTGCAGGTTCCAGACGTGGCGTGTGTGTGGGTTTAAGCAAAGTACAGAAATATATAATTGGATAATTTTGTTCTTAAATTGTACAATAAGTTTTATATAAAAAAAGCAACCATCGTGCGGCGCCACGAAGTCCTTGAAGTTGAATGTCTGCCTTTGGGCGCAACTAAGTAATGCATACAAAAATAACGAGGACTTTCTCTTTGTCTATAATTTGTCTCGTAACTAGTTTAGTTTTAATTGCATCAACTATTTAAAGCATGATCCAAAACTGGCTGTGAAATTAGCGTATTTCTGTTCTGTTCAACTGACGCAAATGTTTCTTAAAAATTAAGAGCCCTAGCGCTCCAATCTGACCGGTGCTTAGGTAATTTGTTTTCAATTTGGTTTCGTCGTCGCAACTCATTGCCGCCAACTCCTTAAAAGAGCTTCACGCGCCGCTTCATATCGTTTCGTCTCCACTGGGGCAGTCGATAGAATTCCGAACGGGCGCACTGCAAAATGTGCTCAAACTCAATGTCCGACAAATGACGCTAGAAAAAAACAAAAACAGGATTAAAATTGCACAATTTTTACGGACTCTACTCACCTCCAAGTTACAGCGATCAACGTCCGAGGGCAGACGGTAGTTTGTGATGATCAACAAGTGATAGGGATAGATTTTGGCCGGCTCGTGCACCAGCATCGAATGGGCCATGTTCGGCAAGCTGCGTCGTATTAACCCCGCCTGGGGGTAGTGATAGGACAGAGCACCAGAATAAGTGCTCGAGGCAGGCAATTCACCGCCCATCTGAAGGACAGAATTTGATCAGTTTAAGGAAAGAAATTGAGTAAACAGAGACTTACCAAGGCCCTGCGGTCGCCTTCGGTGATCGAGTCCACTGAAGCTGCAAAGGAAAACGAAATTGAAATGGGATTTGGCTGCAGATTGGGGGATAACCAGACTCACCCTCAGATTTGCCGCAGCTCAGGTCCGTGCTGTGGGTCTTGTCGCCCAGGCCTCCATAGGAAAAGTCCTAGATTGAGAAAGAAATCCGCATTACAATTTGAGCTCTAAGCAGAAATTTTAGCATGCCAACGAAAAACCGAGTGCACTCAAAACCACAAGTGTGTCCGAAAAGAACCAGAGAAACGGAAAAGGAGAGTGGAAAAAGAAAGCGAAATTGAACTACGACAAAAGCATTCTTACAGTGGCACCATGCATCGTGGCGGCGGCAGATGTTGTGGAACTAAATGTGTGAGATCGGGGAGCCAGGCCGTATCCGGGTTTGGGTACGTGGCGCAGCGCGCTCACCACTGGGGCATAAGTCAGAGTTATCGGGTGGTTCGTGTGTGGATGAGGTGAGCGTGTGGTGAGTGTCAAGGCAAACAAAAGAGCACGACAGTTAAATTACAAAGGCACAGCAAGTTAGACACACAACAAAGCCGCAGGCCAAGGACCAACCAGATTTGAGTTGCAGTTTTCAAAACAGAATGTGTGCGCGAGTCCCGGCAGCCACAAAGAAAGGAAGAGAACGAGACAAATGAATTGTTAGATTCGAGTAGGCAAACATTTAACGAGTTGGCGGTTAATTTCGGGTTGATGATTGACAAGACTTCCAGTTGAACCCAGAAAACTGAGGGCAGCACTTACGGAGCTGTAGCCGTTTCGTATGTACGGCGGCAAGGTTGTGGTTTTGAATCCGTATCCGGGCTTGGGCGGCGATCGATAGGAATGTATGGCTATAAATTGGCGCGTAATTAAAATAAGAAAACTTAAAACTCAAAAAGAGATGGGCCTACGAGGATTCTAACACTAACAGGCTGAAAGATTACCATTGTAACTTGGCGCATTGCCCAGGGATTTGCCAAGGGAGCCGCGATAGCTGGTCGACCGGTCGAACATTTCGTCCTCGTAGAAAGGCTTCTGATGGTCCAGATTGCGCGACGGCGAGGCCCCAATCGGCGATTCATACCTGGAAACCAAAAACATTTATAAATTTGCCTTTTGAAAGTTTTTCCCGGGCTCACCTCAGCTTGTATAAGGGCTCTTTGGAGGCCGAGGGAGTGCGCGAGGCATTGCGCGGATCCAAGTTGTTTTGCTTCCATTTCTTGTACTTGGCATGCTCCTTGAGGTCCTTGGCAATGGCCGAGCCTATGCCCGAGTTCAGTTTCTCCAGCTGCTCGGCCTCGCGATGCAGGCGTCTAGAAAAAAACAAACTTGAATCTAAAACAAACTTCAAATCTTGCTTCCTTTACATTTGCTCTTCGCCATTCTTGGCCTGGCCGTTGGTCTGGGCCTCGCCGTCGCCCTCGTCATCGGACACGGGCACGCCCTTGTAGGTGTCGCTGTAGCGCCGCCGCCGCTCCGGATCGGTATACGGATACGGCGGCGCCGGGAAGTCGTCCCTCTCGATCTTGGGCTGCTCGCCCGGTGGCGGCTTCTTGGCCGCCGGGTAATGCGACAACTCAATGGGCTCCTCGTTGTTCATGCCAGGACTCTTGGGCCGCGGCGTCTCCGAGCGTATGGCATCCACCAGCACCTTCATGGCGCTGCGAGTGCGCGAATGCGGTCTGGACGGCGGCCGGCTGCCCGCCACCGAGCCCGCATTGCTGGTGGTGGCATACGAGGCCGGCCTATGGAAATGCGGAGACTGCGGCATCTTGTCGTACGGGTCGATGGGCTTGCGCAAATAGTGCGGGGCATCGGTCAAGTAGCTGTAGGTGTAGATCCTGGAAATATCCTCGCCAATGGGCCGGCCGTATTCCCGCAAAATGAGGCCCGGACTCGTCGTGCGGTAGTGCTGAAAATATTTCTCAATTAGAATTTCAATTCAAAAGGCCAAGGGCTGTGGTGACGCAAGGCAAAGCGTAAGTTGTGCCGTGAAAAGTTAGTAGGGAAATCATAAAAGGGAAGGAAATCATAAAACAAACAAACCTTGCGGCTAGAGGAATAAAGCGAGCCATTAAAACTCGGTGTTCTGGAGCGGATGTACTGAAAACAGCAGAAAATCAAACGCAAGCTCAAAACAAAGTGAACACAACTAAAATCCAAATCAAGAATTAAATAAAAATTAAAAGCGAAAAATGGGAATGGTCTAATCTTTGTGATCGTGATGGTGGTGCTGTTGGGGATGCTGTGAATTGGCGGTGATCTCAAAACATTCCAATTAGTAGCGTGAGTGTGCGCGCGGGCGGCCCTGGCCAGGCAATGGATGTCTACATACCATGTCGCTGAGGGCACTGGAGCTCATGCGGTCGCATTCGGTGTCTGTGAAGTTGCCGTTGGAGGCCCCGCCGGCCACGGAGGTGGTGCCGGGGACGCCGCCTCCGTTTAAAATGATGCCCGATTCGGAGGGGCCTGGGCCGCAGCGGGGATGCCAGATGGCGCTGCCTTGCAGGTACATTTCCTCGCCGTCGCCAAAGGGATCGCCGCACTTGGTGCAGCGGGCGCAAGTTGGATGGAAGTGATGGTTGTCGCCGGCCTGGAGCACCTTGCCGCTGATGAAGCGATTGCAGTAGGCGCATTTCACCCCGAAGTTCTTCTGGTAGCACTTCTCGCAATAGGGAATGCCGTCCTTGCCCATGTACTCGCCGTTGAGGACGGCCGTGCAGGCCTTGCAGCGGAAGCACCACACATGCCATTGGCGGTCGAGGGCCACCAGGGCCTGGCCCTCTTTCAGCAGCTCGCCGCAGCCGGCGCAGTCGTTGGGGTCGTAGTTCTCCTTCAGGTGGGCCTTGTGGGAGACAATGCCGCTGGTGAGCTGCTGGTGGGCTGTGGCCCGGGTTGGACTTTCAGCGGGCGGCGCGGCCTGCTGGCGGGCCGGCGAAACAGGCACGCCGGCCACGCACAGCTCACAAAGCACTTCCTTGCCGGTGTTGGTGACCTAAAGAGAAAGCAATTAGCAGGGGTTAGAAAGGAAGTGGCGTGAACTCACCTTGCTGCCGGACTTGAAGGGCTGCTGGCACTTGGAGCAAGTGAAGCATTTTTGGTGATACGTCTTGCCCATGGTGGAGACCACCTCGCCCTCCACGTACTGCTGGCAGGTGGCGCATTTGGTGCCGTACAGCCGCTGGTAGTCCGGTATGCAGTAGTAGGCGCCGTCCTTTGTGAAGAAGCCGCCGGTGGCCAAGGACTTCTTGCACTGGCAGCATTGGAAGCAGGCCTTGTGGAAGTGATTGTCGGCCACCCGGAGCACCTCGCCGGAGCACTTTTTCGTGCATTTCGCACAGTAGATTTTTTGTTTACCTGCCGAGCAACAGAACACAGACGCACCGATTAAAGAAGAGTATTCAGTTAATTGCAAGCGCTTGGTTACTGCAAGATTACGTATGCCCCGCCAGCCGAACATCCCTGTGTGGTATGGCGATGTGATAATGCGAACGCTAAACCTTGAGCCGATTAGCGGGCCCAGCCACAGAACCCGGGGGTCGGTTAGTGTTTTCTGTGTGGGTTGTGGGTGTGGGGCGTGTAGGATTTTTCAATTGAAACCTGCTTTTTGAGAGGACTTTTCTTTCAAAGTTGTTTAAGTTTTGCTTGTGGGGTGTGTGAGTGTCTGGATGACTCACCTGGCAAGCAGCCACCTAGCCAGGTAATCTTATCGGCGATAAGGCCAAGGGCGGCCCGCAGGCACTTCAACAGACCCAGAGCCGGCAGTGCCTGGGTGAAACCCCTCACAGCTGGGCTTTGTTTAACTATTTACCTTTTGATTATTGGGGCCAGCATGAAGTCCCCTCGACACCAGCAACAGCCGCCGCTGGGGTGCTTGGCCGCCCCTCGAGTTGCCACCCATGACGGATGCTGGAATTTATGATGTGGGCTTTTGGGGCTGTTGCTTTCTGTTGTATCCAAAATAGAACCGATTGATAAGCTAGGCGCTGTTTTGTTGCAGCACTAGGCGACTGGCAAATGCTCTCACTTTGGAAAACTTTTGCAATGAATTGCAGAAAAAAGTGCTGGCGATCACAGCTGTCGATTTTAATCGAAATGCAGGAATGGCTACCCCCTTGCTAACAATACTGATAACTTTACCGATATTAATGTCGATAGCAGTTTCTACCCCCGTGCTAACAATACTGATAACTTTTTCGATATTAATGTCGATGGCAGTTTCGATAAAGTTGTGAAATAAAAGAAGTGCAAAGTGAACAATTAACCACCGAAATTCCTGTTGCCCAGAACTGAAAGGGTATTTATCTTGGGTAACCACCCAATTACGGTGGCCACGATGACGTAGGCCACTCAGCCAACGGAGATATGGACGGCCCGTTCGTTCGAACTGACGCCGCGGCTCCCGCAAAAACCCGCACACACTCTCATCACCTGTAGCTATGCGTGTGTACGTGTGAGTATGTGGTTTTTTTTTTTATAAATTTATTGAATGCTTTGTGTTTATTATGCAACATTCGTTTTTCGGTTTTGCATACTCAGCTTGCCCCTTTGTTTATTGGGTTCTCAACGGTTTTTCATTAGCGCCATTGCCCGGCGCCGCTGGGAAAACTTAAAGCTCGGATTCTCCGAGCGCGAACTCCGGTCTAGTTAATTTGAATCGATGGGCGGTGGGCGGCGGGTGGAAATGGAGAGGCACGAATACAGACACGCGCTCTTTTTTTTATTGTAATTACGGCACCGATTTTAGCGCCGATGATGTCACCGCCGGTCGGACCCCCCAAATACATCAAATGGAAAACAGAGCGAAAGAGAGAGAGAGAGGAGTTTGAATGCTGTGTGAGGGGAGAGGGGGAGGGGCAATCGGCAAACTGGAATTTCAATTTGAATATGAAAACAAAACAAACCGAAAAACCCGTCCCCGCCGACCTATTCAGCCGCGAGATCGTCACTCACACGCACAGCCCAGGGGGCAAGTCCAAGGTTATTTATTCGATATAAAAGTCCAAATGTGTTCGTTTGCCTTGCACCAAAAGGTCAACTGCACGACCCGCAACGCGATTTCAATTGATTTTACTCGTAAAAAAAAGCCGCGCCCTGTCTGCCGACTGCGGTCGAGCGTAGCAGTTGCCGGCCAGCCGGCCCAGGATATGTGATCATTTCCAGGGTTTCCACCCCGCCCACATGTTTATATAAACAAACCAAAACCCGCAGATGGTCAGAATTACTCATCCGCCTGCTGGGAGAGAATTTTATGCTACCTGCCACACACACACACACGCACACACACTTTCCTCTTTTTCTTGAGTGCTGCTGATGGGGGAAGGGGGCTGCATTTATAAAAATACCGTTGATGAATAGAAAGGCAGACGAACCGACACGGCGCTGCAAGTGATCTGACCCATATTCCATGAGCTAGCC
>JBAMCP010002348.1:0-13077 GCA_037075105.1 Lissocephala sabroskyi | reverse complement strand
GTCTCTGAGATCCTTTTGTTTATACGGACAGACAAACGTACAGGCAGACATACGGGCATGCCTAGATCGATTTCTCTAATTATTCTAAGCATATTGGGTATAACTTTGGGGGGGAGGGGTCCACGACGTCTCCTCCTCTATGTTAGTTACATACTTTTGCACAAACACATTATACCCTTGTACCTTAGGTACGGGGTATAAAAAAGATTAAACAGGAGATGTCTGAGATGGCTTCCCTGGGGAACCCCGGATAAAACATGAACCACTTTAGACGTGCAACTTTTAAAGACAACCCTTTGGATTCTTAGGTAGGAAATCCCATTTCCAATTTATTATTTAGGTAGTCCCAGATCCAATGTAGTAGCTTAGGTTATAATGAGATCCAGATTTTGTAAAAGTAAGGAATGGTTAACCTAATCAAAAGCTTTACTGAGCATTCCTTTACATTAAGTTCAGGATTTGTTCAAAGGGCCGTCGTGCCTTTCCTGTTTACGCATGAAAAAAAAAGAAAAATGCGAACTTACTGTTTTCTACCAACCCTTTTCGTACTCCATACAGCTGACATGCTTATTTTAAGCGATGACTTCCTAATCTACTCGGATGATGCAGCATTCCTTGCAACCGCAAACGCACTGCAGGATGCCTCAGTCTGCGTACAAAGGCAACTTAACCTAGTTGACCCGTGGCTAATAGATGGAGCACCCAAAAAACACTCACATTGAAGACCGGAAACTGCCCCCTTAAGTGGGTTAATTATTCGTCAAATATCTTGTCGTGCAAACAGGTTGAGGAAAGGCTCAGAAAGCTTTACTAGCTTTTTGGAAGACACTCAGCGGTGGAACTCAGGATTAAGCTGTTGATTAACAAGGCTATTAATATAAAGCCCATTTGGACCTATGGCATTCACCTCTAGGTAATTTCGAGCAGAATCAACCGCAGTATGATGTGTAATCAATAAAAGGGATACCCACCTGAAAAAACCAAATGCGAAAGTATCCCTCTCCAAAATTTAATTATTGTCCGCATTTAAACTGATTTTAAATAAGTAAGCAACAGTTTCCTAGACACAAAAAAATATAACATAGAAAGGGAATCGAAAGTTTCATAGCATTTGATACTAGATTCAATTGTCATATTTGTATGTATATAATTTTATTAGTAAAATACATCTTAAATAAAATGTATTTCTTATAAAAAATAAAGCAATCAATTTAAATTAGAATCCAAGTGAACTCGCATGTGAACCTTTAATGTGTATTTATCCATAAATGATTTGTGACAGTTATCACACTGATATCTTGGACGGTTTGGCTGATGAGTTAGTAAATGGTGCTTAAACGTCCTTTTAGTTTTGAATTTTTGGTTGCAAATTTCACAGATTAAGGCATTTTCTTCCGCCTCGTGGTGCATTCTGTGATTATATAAAACTGTTGATTGAGAAAAGCATTCTCCACATTTTTCACATTGAAATTTTTTATTGTCCCAATGAACTTCCATATGTCTTAAGACATTACGTTTATGAGAAAATTTTTTTGCGCAGTATCGACATTCTAGTTCTGTTTTTCCCTCATGCAAATTCATATGCAAATCTAAAACTTCGTCGCTTTTCACCTTTATTCCACAAATGGTACATGTAGAATATCCGCTTAGGTAATTGTGATCTTCATCTATGTGCCTATCCAGAATGATTTTGCTTGTAAATAACTCGTTGCAAATATCACAAGAATACTCATTTTTTTTAGCATGATTTTGACTTAGAAGTTTCGTATTTGTAGTGCTTTTATTTGTCTCATTTCGGAGAAGATTTGAATCGAAGCGAGATGATGAATTAGTCTTTATCTGTTTTACAACTTTTATTTTTTCTTGAACAACAAAATTATTCTTACGACATCCTAACAAAAGATGGGTTATTTTACGTTGTACCTGACTTATATTGCGTAAAAGTCTTTCGTATGTAAATAAGTATTCTAAACAATCTCGGCAGGCTGATGATGTCGAATTGAGTGCTAGGCGTTGATGAATGATTTTCTCAAAACATTTTATGATGTCCTTTATAGGTTTAAATGTTCCAGGAACAATACATGATTCAATGGATTGATAAACTCCGACTGACTTTACTTTACCGCAAATAAAACAAAATTGGCCTTTAGTAGTAGTCATATTTCGCTCAAGTCTAATTCACACCTATTCAGAGTCTATAATTAAAAATAAAAATACATTGTTTATTTTTTTGAAAATATTAACATGTACATGATTTACATTTAAAATGAATTTACGGGATTTTAAAAAAATTAGGAAAGCAAAAAAAATTAACTAAAATATGTTCAGTACACTAAAATTTAAGTACGTGAAGATACAATTCTAGCCAGTTTTATACTCAAACAGATCTAGTAGAGGTGCCCTAATTTCATGGAGCCACCAGACCCAAAAGGTCAGCAACCGAGTATTTATGTATTTAGTGGTTGTGATTTTAAATCAACAAGATTTAAGCTTAAAGATTTTATTTAAGGAAATTAATATTTTTGTTACAAAATTTAAAAAAAAAAACTAGTTTTTCAAAAAATTTATATTTCAAGGCATTTGCTTAACAATAAAATCCTAATGTCTTGTAACTTCAGAAAAAAAACTGAGCAGTGCCTGCCCCTAAGGCCGATAAGCCCTGTTTCAGATGAAGACTACAGCTTATTTAAACTATTGTCTGAAGAAATCATAAATACAGCATTGCAAAACAACCTTGTAAAGTCCACATCAAAGTAGGAAGGAGGTAAGTTTATAGGTAAAACTGTTTACCACAATACGGCTATACGAAAAAGAGCACTTTTTTAAATATTTTGAAACAATTGTTTATTTATAGATGTAGAAATATTAATATTTTTCATTACTCAATATCAACTTTTTAAACTTTAAATTAACTTTAAAGTTGTCTGTGTCATGCGTAATTATAAAAATAATTTATAAATATAAGTTCGTACTCATATTATTCGCATATATGTATCTATTACAAGCAATTTATTCAATTTTGTTTTCTTTGCTGATTTTGAATTTTTAATAACAATTACACTCGTTTATTTCAGTTTTAAGTAAATTTTTAAGTAAACACTTTCAAATAAATAAGTGAAATTAAAATGAAAATGGAACATGTTAAGATAGCCCCATACAAAATTAAAAAAAAAAAACATGCTGTGCTGCTGTGCGAGTTATAGCCATGCTGTAAAATAAATTTCCTATAATATGTATGAAAGTATAAACCTTTTTGTACTATTCATTTTCTTTAAAACAAAATTGATGATTATTAATGTTCGACTAATAGTTCGAACATTTGATATGCTCGTTTTCGAAAATATTGAAGATTTTAATAAGTTCTCAACTAAATTTGTAGATCTCACTAATTGCCTGACCATAATCAAATCGATTCGATTTTATTCCAATTAAAAAAGTTGTGTGCCGGCTTTCCACATCTATTCCAGTTCGTTCTTAAAATTTCCTCATCAGTCCTTACTCTCTCCAAGAATACTTGTTCTACCTTATCATATGCAAATTACCCAGTTTTTCTGTTAAGGAAACATTTTAATATCTTCAATATTTACAAAGATAAAAAACACACTTTTATATGATTTATTATAAGGAATTTCATTAAGATTTGAGAGGTTTTTTTTTTATAAAATTATACAAACACAATATGTATACTTGTCATAAAAAACGAGTTTTAGTTTTAAAAGAATTGGGAATAAATTAAGATATTGAAAATTTAAACTTAAAGACAATACCATTATAAAAGTTGAAACCAGTAGCAAATGCTTGTATTTAAGAAATGTGCTACTATAACATCGTAGTTGTTGTGCATATAATGTCAAACATAATATCTACAAATATTAGTTTTAGTAAGTTATTCATTCAAAAAACATCTTGTGATCATTTTATTGCCAAAATTTTAAATTTCTGGGCCAGCGCAAATATGTATTCTTTGAAATTTTTTTGTAAAACGACTCCTTTTGTTAATGGTAAATATTTCAAACATAAATTATTTCAAATAAATGTGTAAGTTAAATAAATTTGTTAGTTATTCGTAATGCAAGCCAGGCGGCTAATTTAATAAACGTGCCACGAGTCGAACTAACTGAAGGGAAAATACGATATCTTCTGATACAAGTATACATTCACGGTGAAACTCGTTTTGGAAGAACAATTATTCGTGGATGGGCTACGAAGTCTCATGGTAACATTAAATTTAATGAAGTAGAACCTATAATTGCACAAAAATATTTGTTTAGATAAGATTTATGAAAAAATCAAAGATAAAATGGATAAACTAGATCTTTGCACGAAGTGCCTTGGTGGTGGTAAAATAGATAACGATGGTGCAAAACGTAGTATTAAGATTTATGGAAGCAGTAACGTAAGACAAATTTAAACATGCCTTGATTAAAACAAATTTATTTCAATGTTATTCCCAGAGTTTTGGAAAGGCTAACCACTTGCGGACAAAAGAGATGCTAGAGTCGTGGTCAAAATACAAAGATTACAAGATTTATGTGGGCCCGTAAAATAATTATTATAACTTATAATAAAAGTTTTGAGTTAACAAGAGAAGAGCGGAAAGAGCGATTTCATAAATTGTTTCATATGTTAAACAGTTCGTACAAGGAAGTCTATTTGAAAGTGAAAATTACAAAGCCGCTCTTTGTACAATTAAAATACATATATTTTTTAGGTCGTAACAGCTTTAAATAAATACTAAAGACTAAGAAAAAAAAGTGCTTTTCTGATTAGAAATATGTATTTCTTATTATGCTGGCATTTGGGGACCTTCCCTATTAATCTATAACACATCATTGAACCGATTTAAAAAAGGGTTTATTTTGGGACTTTCCATTCGGAAAGACAACCGTAACATGCTCTTTGCGTTATCATGCTTGTTTTAATTCCATTGTTCCAAAAGCTCATATTGAAATGTATAATGTATGCATGTATGAACGACGCGAGTATTTAGTATAAAAGATTTGCTTTTATAAACAATATTTTTATAAATTAAAGAGTATTTCGTCATGGATGCATGTTTTCTTTGTGGCGCGGTTAAAATTAACAGATCAGTACATTTCGAATGTGCTATTTCATCAAAGTTGCCGTCTTCTCAAAAGTCGGTATCTATTGTTCTCAACCATTTAGGTTCTATTATAAAAACTCAAATAAATTTAAAACCGGACACTAAGGTTTGTCCGCGATGTTTTTTTCAACTGTGTGAATATGATGCAATTATGGTTAATTTAATGACTACACAAAAAAAATTAATAACTCAATTAAAAACTGCATTGAAGTTGGACCTTTCGATTTCAAAGACAGAAGAGGAAAAAACAGCTGATCTTAAAAAATCTGTAAACAAAGCGGTTGAAGATGATGGGAATACCGAAGACGAGCTTGAGGAACTTGTAAAAGCCGACCAAGAGACAAGCGTTAAATATGAATTTGAGGATGAGGAGCTAGATGACGAAATTGTTGAAGTTGAGCGCCCACATACTGAGAGCGGAACTTCAGATGGCGACGATAAACCTATTTTTACTAAACGTGTTAAGCGAGAATGCTCCAGCTGTGGAAAGATATATAGCTCTAAATATCAACTGCAAAAACACATAAATGATGAGCACATAAAGCAACAAAGTCATATTTGCCCTGTTTGCGGGGTGGTTCGTCGAGACGAAGAATATTTAGAGCTACATATGAATTTGCATGAGGGAAAAACGGAAAAGCAATGCAGATACTGCCCAAAGAGTTTTTCTCGACCTGTTAACACTTTGCGGCATATGCGCAAACACTGGGACAAAAAGAAATATCAATGTGAAAAATGCGGGCTGCGTTTTTCGCAAGATAACCTTTTATACAACCATCGCCTTCGCCATGAGGCTGAGGAAAATCCCATTATATGCAACATTTGTAATGTTTCATTTAAATCTCGCAAGACTTTTAACCATCATACCCTCATACATAAAGAAAATCGCCCGCGACACTATTGTACTATTTGTCCAAAATCTTTCACAGAAAGATATACACTTAAAATGCATATGAAAACGCACGATGGCGACGTTGTTTATGGAGTGCCTGAAGAAGTTAAGGACGAACAGCAGGTAGTCGAGGAACTACAAGTTGATGTTGATGAATCGGAGCAAGATCAAGCGGTGACCGTTATAATGTCTGATGATCATGATGGAAATTCATTTTGTTTAATATAAATTCTAAAAGAAATATATCATTTACATGCAATTTTCGATGATGTTGAAAAATATAAAAACTTCCAGGGATTTTTTACTTAATAAAGTGTTCAAAAACTAACATCAATGACTCCAAATATGAAATACACTCCCCTCAATAAAATCACATACTATATTTTTTAATGTGTATTCCAGTAAAGTTATTAAAACTTTTATTTTAACATTATTCGTTTTCCTGGGAGCGTAGACGACCATTTGGATTTGTCAAACGAACACTTAGTTGTTTGGCACGTTCAACAATTTCCTTTCGTTTTTTAGAGGAAACAGCGTGTGCTATTTCAGCACAGTAAACGCGATTTTGCATCAATAGTACTTCCAGTTCGCGCACATTGTGAACGAGGAATTTCTTGAAGCCAGTCGGCAGCATATGACGGGTGCGTTTATTTGAGCCATATCCGATGTTTGGCATCAAGTACTGACCCTTAAATCGACGACGTACTCTATTATCAATACCTTTCGGTTTGCGCCACTTGTGCTTTAACAAAGTAAAAAAATATTACAATAAGTAAAAAAATGGGTGCATTAAAAGATGCTTACCGACAACTTGGCATAACGGTCCGACTGGTGACGAATGAAGTGCTTGGTGCGCTTCTTTACGATTTTGGGTCTATATGCTGGGCGAATCGTCATTTTAAAACTAAAATGTAATTATATTATACTATTATAGGTAAGGCAAATGTTTTCTTTTAATATTTGGGAATGGCTTAATTATATCAATTTTCCGAACAACACAAAGTTTATTAATCGAAAATAAAAATAATAGAAATGTTTGGATTTTTTAATAACGGATGCACAAAAAAATAATAAATTAAACTACCTACAAACCACTAAATTCCAAAGAGCACGTCAAAGAGAGAGAAAACTGACTTGAAGTTGGCTGTCATTATTTCTTAATAATCAGCTGTTTCCGCTTGTCAAACCACACAGAATTAAAGCCTTCGCGGGTTTTTTTCGGCGTATTTTTTTTAAATATATAAATTCAAAACATAAATACAATGAAGTTAATCGAATCATGCCAACGAAAGACAATGTCGAGATATGGATGTTAAAATTAAAAGTATTACTATAGCCACTACTAGCACATAGGTGACAGCTCTGTTATATTTTTATATCACATATATACAATGGAGAAATTTGTCTCTATATTTATAGAGTAATATAGCAGTGATCATTTGACCGTACACGAAATTTACGCGCAAATGAGCGTTTACACGTATTAGATATCGCCTTTAAATGTTAAGCGCAATAATATACAAACCTAAGATTAATTATAAGGATAAAGTTAATTTCCTGTTTTTATTTTGAAAATAATAATAATAAAAGGAATTAAAAAATAAATTTATTTATTTTCTATTATGTTTTTTTTTTCTTTTTGTATTCTATTTTCTGTCGGCTTATCAAAATGTTCTCGGATTTTTATGACTTCAGCTTTTGAAGCGTAATTTGTTTTTTTATGTAACGTCATTTAAGAATTTAAAAAAATTTTAAGCAAGGTCAAAGATGCCGTAGCAACGAGTGGGATCGGCGAGATTGGTATGACTTATTCCGTAACATAAGAATTCATATTAATTAATTTATTACATATCTTTTTAATTTTAAAATTCTAGGTATACTTCATTTTAAATAACCATAATGGTCACAAGTACTCGTATTGTAATAATTTATGGTGGAACATGGTGGAAACGCTTTAGTGTTAAGAAAAAGAAAAATTTTTGATGTTCACCCCCAAATCAATTTGTCTAAATTTTCGCTTTAATTCATAATCAGCACTTTTAAATATATTAGTATACCCTAAAAGGAACTTTAATCCAAAAGGAGTAAGCAAATTAATATACATAAATGCATATTTTTGTATAGGTAGCCTTTTCGCTCGATCAGCTGTTTGGGGCGCTATTCTAATTTTTGGTCCTTTATTTGTCAGGGTATGTGTATTTAAATAATAATTATAAATATTAAACACTAAACTCTTCAGCTTTTAATGGCTTAATAATATTATAAATTTATAAATTTTTTTTTTTATCACATTACGTTTTGGGGTAACACCTTTGTAGTACTTTGTCCGGAAGTTAAAAAAAAAACGAAGAATATGACAGCTCTGGTCAGGAGTTTGTTTTTGTAATAGCAAACAAGCGAAATTAAGTCGCGAATAATTTTAAAGCTTTCGTTATGTTTGTTACGATATGAATCTTGGTTTTTGGAACGTTTGACGGAAGTCTAAGTCTACAAGGGCGCAACACCATCTGTCGTCCTAACGCTGTAGAAGATTTTATTATTTCAAGCGATCTTTATTATATAATTCTATGAAAACAAAACAATATGTCAATGAGCTAGCAAGTTGTTCATGACGAAGGAATACACTATGAGCGATTCTGAATCAAGCACAACTCAAAATGAGAAAAACAAGGAAGGAAATTCACCGGCGACCTTACAATTAAAAAGAATGTACCAAGCAAAATTATTGCCCGCTAAGACATATAGTTTTTTTGGCTCTTTTCAATGGGAAGAATTTATCTGTGGTTGTGGTTCCGCATTTGTAAATATTTCCGTGACATATCCAATCTATAAGATTATTTTTCGTCAAATGTTGCATGATGTGCCGATTATGTCAGCCTTGACTCAACTACGTCTCGAGGGTTTAAGCTTTCTTTACCGTGGCATGCTTCCCCCCTTAGCCCAAAAAACTATATCCTTATCTATAATGTTTGGTGTTTTTGACGGCACTAGGAGGTATTTAATAGAGGAACGTAAATTAGATGACTATGAAGCAAAGATAATCGCTGGAGTGGTAGCTGGAAGTGTTGAGTCAATATTATTACCGTTCGAACGAATTCAAACTTTATTGGCAGATTCAAAGTTTCACAAATACTTTTCAAATACTCCCTACGCATTTAGGTAAGCCCTTTACTTGAAGAAAAAAAATTAATTTCCGTTGACTTTTTTATTTACTACAGATATGTATTGGCCAATTACGGGTTTAAGGAGCTTTATAGAGGTATTGAACCTGTGTTTTGGCGCAATGGACTGTCTAACGCCCTGTTTTTTGTGCTCCGAGAGGAGGCCTCTTTTTACTTACCAAAAAGAGTAAGATATTGGAATTATTTTGTAAAATATTAATTTTTAGTCTTCATTTATAGAAATGGCTGCCCAGTAGAACAGCCCAGGAATTTGTTGCGGGAGCTGTTATTGGCGCAACTATAAGCACTTTGTTTTATCCTCTTAACGTAATCAAAGTTTCTATGCAAAGTAATATGGGACATTTATCGGAAGGAACATGGCATGCATGCAGAAGAATTTATTACGAACGCGGTAGTCGAGTACAGAATTTTTATCGGGGTTGTGGTTTTAATACAGCACGATCATTTATAAGTTGGGGTATAATGAACACGGCATACGAAAATTTAAAAAAGTTCATTAATCACAAAAATATGAGATTGTCTGTAGTAACGACAGAAAAATAAAATAATTTTTGATGCTTTGTTTTAAAAGGGACTAAAACGTATGTGTATACAAAAAATTATTCAAATGCATATATATATTTTATGTATATTTATATATAAAAAATGATTCAATAGTTAGGTGTAAAGTTTATTGTAAAAATTGTTTTCAAACACTTTTGCATTTATGTGAGAATGAAAGTTATATTAATTTTATAGTATATTAAACATATTGAGAGATAACAATTAATGGATTAAAAAAAAATACTAATTTAGGTGTGAAACATGTATACAACTTGGCACGGCGGACGCCCTCAGCATTCCTTGAAGCTTTCCGTCTACACAGTGCGCCACGTGAACAAATCTTTTGAACTTAGCCATCCCACTCCACATACACATACATACATACATTTGGCACGACTACCATCCTTAGCTTTTATATTGCAAAATGTCTTTGAAATACGCCGAGCCACGGGCGCCTGTGAGCGCTGATTAGATTTCCCCCATAACTATTTAATCCGCAGCCATTTTTAAATATTAAAATATATTGCTAAAAGTGGTATAAAGATATAGTTGGCAGGTCCTTATTAGATGGCAGAAAAAAATTGTGTTTTATTGATTTATTATATTGATCCTATACTGTCGTATTAAGTGCCATTCGAAAGGTATTAATTTGGAAAACTCTCCCTGTATTTTACAAATTTTAATTTTAGAAATAACTGATTAGGTTGAAAACGGTGCGCGGCATGGAAAAAAGATAACCTTGATCTGCGTGTAGATGTAACAAGTCAAAATCAAAAAATTGGCTTCTCTGGATCCTTTATCACCTTTTTCCATTTCTCGTGGGTATTTTTATACCCCGTACCTGAAGGTACAAGGGTATGAAGTGTTTATGCAAAAGTATGTAACATAGAGAACGGGACGTCGTAGACACCCCAAAGTTACTTCCAATATGGCTAGAATCAAAAATGGAATCAATCTAGCCGTGTCCGTCTGCCTGTCTGTCTGCCCTTATGCACAAAAGGATCTCAGTGATTATAAGAGCTAGAGCAACCAAAGTTGGGATTTGGACTCGTTATATCTGCAGGCAGATCAAGTTGTATGAAATGTTGGCGGAGAATACAAATAAGGTATATACTTCGTTTAATACCAAATTTGACTGAATCCGTCTATAATCAAAGGAGTAAATTCAAGTCAAAATTTGGGGGGCGGGGCATAAAAACCGCTGCCTCGGCCGACCGGTTGCGAGCACATAAAAGTGGAAAAGGGACGCAGACGATGGTATAGACGACCGCTGTGACGCGTTCTGTGTGAGGGATGGGGGAAATTGTTGTTACGCCACACAATTTGTGGTCCGTGGCCCGATCAGTAGCTTCTAGCTAGCTTTTAAAGGGCTCACTAAAGAATTTTATTTGTTTCGAAATAAAATAGTGATACTATATATACGATCTTCGTGGGGACCCGGAATTGTCTGGAGAGTCTGATGCGGACGTTCCAGGTACAGTAGAACGAGCTCGTGGCCTTCGCAGCCGAGAAGGGGGTAGCTTGGAAATTCATTCATCCCCGACCACCGCAGTTCCCGAGTTTCCGATCAATCACCCCGCTCACCGCCGATTTCAACAATGGCGAGGCGCTCACGCCAGGGCGCCTCTTAATCGGCCAGCCTCTGGTTTCATTGCCGCCAAGAGGAGATCCCTAGAGAATAATAACTGACGGGATATCATCACAAGGGTGGGGGATGTTTTCCGAATACAAAGCGCCGTTTTGGCGTTAATGATAATTATCTCCGCAGCCTACACGCCAAAGCCAAGTGGGGAGAGGGCCGGCACAGTATCGGGGTCGAACGTGGTCCACGGAAACCACCTGCCAACGATGGATCACAGGACGAGTGGCAGAGGCGATATGAAACGGTCCATACACAAGCTAGTCGTATTGCTGGTAGATTAAAGACGAAGAAGGATTAAAGGCGGCGACTCTTTCAATGTGGCCGTAAAATCCCAAATATGTTTGCTCCAGCCCGTACAGGGTTTGAGATCCTTTTGTTAATACAGATAGGCAGAATGATTCCTTTCTTTCAATTAGGATTTCTTTACATGGTTTCAGTCAGTCAGTATTCTAACCTTGTATAAAGGTATAAAGAACAAAACGAAACTATGAAAATTGAATTAACAATTATTTATGCATTGTCCATGACGAAAACTTGGATGGTGGTTCGTTCATGTATTTTAGTGATTATATAAAATAGGAATACTTAAAATAATAATAGTAATAATAATAACCAAGAAAAGAAACTACAGTTGAGCCTGTCCGACTTTTTTTAAAATTAAAATATAAATATTACAATCTTTTAAATTAACTAAGGAAGTTCTATTCGAGTTTTCCCATTTGATATACCCTGTTCCTTTTCGAATTAGAAAAAAATTGAACTAATTTTAAAACAAGAAAAAATTAAAATATATATGTTTATATGTATAATTCGTTGATTCTATGTGGTAGATAAAAATGCGCATTGATATGTCGGCTAAAGAGCCCCAATATTCGAAAATTGCCAATTGGTATTCTGGCAAATCAATTCTGATTACAGGAGGAACTGGATTTATGGGTAAAGTCTTAGTTGAAAAATTACTACGCAGTTGTGCCAATCTCAACAAAATATATCTGTTAATAAGAGCAAAAAGAGGAACTGGGGTTACCACCCGAAAGGAAATATACTTCAATTGTATAGTAAGATATTGTACATATTTTGATGCTTTTTCTACCTTTTAAATGTTATTATTTAATTAAAAATAACAAAACATATTAACAACAAATATTTTTAAGCTATTCGCAGTACACATTTCTGCATTTCTTTCTAATTATGTCGAATACTTCCATTGAATTTCGGAGTTAAACATAAGATTCCATTTGTAGGCCTTCAATTTGTGCTTCAAAGGCAAACGTATGGAACATACATTGGATACATAAGTTTTATGTTCTTTATATTTTTCTATTCATACCTGAAGGTACTAGAGTATAATTGAAATAGACATCATAGACCCCTCAAAATTATCTCCAATTAGGTTAAAATCAAAAAACCAAAAAAACCTAGCCATGTCTGTTTCTGTCTGTCCGTTTGTCTGTCTATATTTATCTTTTATGATATACACAAATTATAGTTTTTAGCTAATTTAATGCCCGGGTGCAAAATCTACCAAGTTAATGTAACCCTTTCAGGAACATTCACCACTCAGGGCGAATCTAGGTTTTTACCTAGCTTACAAGCCAAGCTAAACACAGAAAATGTATTCACAAGCCAAAACAAGCAAGGAAGTAACAGTCGAGCCAGCCCGACTGTGATATACCCTGTACCTGGGGCTTGGATTAAAATAATTGTGCTATTT
>JBAMCP010002347.1:0-13089 GCA_037075105.1 Lissocephala sabroskyi | reverse complement strand
AATCGATAACCAGGAATTGTAGCCGTCGGCTTAGTTGTCTAATTGAAATTGCCAGTGCAATGCAAAATCGAAATTATCATAATTTGTGGCTGGGGAATTGACTCCGCCTCACTTGAACTCCTCGCGCAAAAAAACCCATTCGAGTGGAAATCGTTTGACGGAGTCACCGCATCGCCGGCAGCTCACTGCATTTCCCCAGCCTACACCCCGTCTGTCCGCAATTATTAACAGTCACATAGAAATGGCAATAACGGCATTTCGCGGCAATTGATGGAACTTCCCGGGAGAGGACACACACATGTGTGTGTGTGTGAGTGCATAACAAATTAGGTTGATTGTTTGGGGGTTTGCCGGCGTCGTGCGCGGCTTGGCCTTTTTTGGTTTCGCTTAAATGGGCAGGGATTTTTTAAGTGAGGGACCGCAATGGGCAACCGCAAGACACAAAGTCACAAAGCAAATGGAAAATGTTTGTTTTGCGGCCGTCCCGCCTCCCCGTCCGTCAATCAGTCACTTGGCCCTACGACTTTTCTTGCCCCCCTTCAAAAAAAAAAAGCAAACCCAAAAATGAACTACAAAATTCCACTCGTTCTCGCGCTGAGGATGAGAAAAAGGAGAAGTTGACTGACCGGGGACTCGTCGAAGCTTGGGATTTGTTGTTTGTGATTCGCGCTTCATCAATTATTTAAACCGCCTCGGCTGGCCGGCCGTCGCCACCATCATCATCATCACGATGGCCCGAGGCCTGGTCCTTACCCAACAATTGCAATAATTAGCGAATGATTTAAAACCGTCAGTAATCATCATTACCGCTGTCGTTTTCGGCCCTCCGCCGTCGACTCTCTGTCAGAGTGGTGGCGGCGGGCCCGGTGGTTCCGTCCGCCATCATTAACCGAAAAAGTAAAGGACCGCAGTCGACGGCACCGCAGGCATTTTCATTTTTGCAAGCCGACCCGCCGGCATCCGCTAATGACGATTAATTGCGTGGCAACGATGGCGACTCACCGCCGACAACTAAAAATAGGCGACCCCAGACGACAACGGCAACAACATCGATCACAAAACAAAAACTCAATTGCAGCGAAACAAATCGTCCGTCCGTTTGCTCAACTCCATCAGAGGTCCCTCATCAAAATGCAATGCTCCAAGGGGGCGACTTCAGTCGATTACACAAATTGGGGCCAGAAAATTTACAATGTAGCATTGAAGAAATTATTGACTCAAAAAAAGAACCCTGAACCAGAAGTGAAGAAGAAGCCGGGAGGAGGGTTAGGAACCTAAATCATTTTTGATCTTAAAGCATCTTAACTTCAATGTAATTATTTAAGTATTGACTCCTGATCACATTGAAGAGCTCAGGTTTCTAGTAAAGTGCCCGCTTTTGTTGGACTCTCGCAATGAGAGCTTTCGTTAAAAAATTGAATTTGATTTATTGGCTCCTTTGATCAGAGCCGACGTGATTGCCTCTCTTAGGATTTGTTTCTGTTACTCTTCTGCCCGTTAAACTTAATAGAATTTGGCGTCTTATTCCATTTAACTGCCTCCAAAGATCGCTCAATATAGTTCTAATTTAATTTAATTCAAATTTAATTTTTTAGAAGTTTAATTTTCAGTTTAAGTATTCAAGACTTGCTTAAACTTTTTTAACGACCAAGAAAGCCAATCGATCAAGTTTAAATGATTAACAATTTTATTGCCATTGTATCGCTTTGTCTGCATTGTCATTAAACGTATTATTTCCCTTTGAATTCGATTTTAAATACTACAACCTCGCCTATTCTAATTAAAAGAAAATTCAAATTGATCGACTGCAATCTACCGACTGCAGTTGTAAAATCCTCACATGTCATTGGCTGCTAGACGGAAATCCCTTAGTAGTTGAGCATTAAAAAACTTAAGCAACCCTTTTGGTGATACCGTTTTGAAATAATTGATACTCCTAAGTCGATTAGCATGGAATTAGACCCGCTTCGAGTTGCCTTTCATAAATCCCCCATACAATGCTGGCTGGCCATTATGTGAGCAACAGCAGAGCCAACAAAAGGGGCAGTCGCTGGTGGTGGGTTCACTTTATTTAGTTACTCAATCAGGGAGCCCAGCCAACAACATTTGACTTGGTTGACTTGACCGACTGGCTGGGATGGAGGTGGCCGGGGAGGCCGGCAAATAAATGAAACGGCCAACAGGTCGGCGGGATGGAAAGAAGCTTCTTCTTCTTCGACCTCCTAGTTTAGTTGAGTTTGGTGTTTGGTTGTATTGAGGGCGACTCGCTGGTCCGGTCTCACCCACTCACTCACCGGCTAGTGTGCTGCACATTCAAGTGTCACTGATTTAAGGATAAGCACTTCACAGGCAACTTGATAGCCAACTGAATAGCCTGGTCCGACCCTAAAGGACAGCCAGACAGTCGCCGTTTGTCCAGCCAACCGGCAGACTCGGTCTGGTCGAGGGGGCAACCATCTGAGTGGCACTCGTGCAAAACGAACTAATTTGAATATATAAAATCAACAGTTACAAAACCAAATGAAAGAGAAGCCCCACAGAATCAAAGTTGGCCCGGGTGGCAAATCAAATGGAAAGGCAGAATTGATGAAAACAAAAGGAGCTGCTTTCATGCTCGAGTGTCTTCAGCAGTCTGAGAGGAGGTCCCATTGCAAAGTTTCCAGGTTAATTGGTGAAATGTTCTATAAACAGAAACAGCAAACGGCAATCGAGCAGCGAGTAACAATAAAACTTTAAATACCGATAGGTAAATCTCTGCTAGGAGCTAATAAATAGAGCAACTCCTATAATAACCATAAAAGAAAGTGGCAACTCTGGCTGGCTTATGTGGCCATTAATTTTGCCAACAGTTTGCTTGAATTTCGACCTTTTGGGGCGGCATTAATTTATGTTTTTCACACACACTCACATGCTAATTAGAGCGCGCACAACCAGAACGAAAGGGTTGCCAGGGTGGCGGTGGTCAGGGTTGTTTAGCGCTGATGCTCATTGGCGCCAACTGCTGACAAAATGAAATCAATAAATTTACTCAAAATCAATTAAGCCGCACGAAAGAGGCGGCCGAATGATGTGGAAATATTTGTCAATTTGTGGTCACCGCAAAATTTAATTTGACACACACACACACGCGCACGCACACTGTGGCCGTGGGTAATTTATATGTACTTATTAAAATGGCTGTTGATGTTTTGTTTAATTAAATTTGCTCGATTTAGATTCCCATTGACTGCTTGCAAAAACGAGCATTTTTTCCCCTTCAAAAATTTACAACAAGAAAAAAGAGCTCCCTGCATTGGGTGAGTGGCATTCTCTGTTGTTTGCGCTTACTAATTAAAACATGAAGCAGGCCATTCCTGCAAGCCGAAAAGTGTATGTCCTGCAGCCACTTAAACGGCCATGGATCAGAAACAGATCCTAGAAGATCTGGGAGAATCTGCAGATGACGGAGAATGAATGCCTTGAATTATTTATATTACAATTAAATATTTCTGTCTCATGATTTGGAATTGCTTGCTTTCAATCTGATTTAATTATGCTTTTCACAAACAGATCCTAGAAGAGAATTTCTGCAGCACTCAAGTTCCTTCGATCTTTAGAATGCCTTGAATTATTTTTAATACAATTACCAATTTCTGTCACAGGATTTGGAGCACAATTGCCTACTTCTTCGAATCTAATTATAATTTTCAAAGCCTTGCACTCTTAGAAGCTCAAACGCCTCCACTGACTTTTTGAGAGTATGAAATTTCTGCTGGCAATTCCTTGCCAGGATTTTCAGCAGCTGTCGAGAGAAAAGAGCCTGGCAACACGGAGGTCGGGGAGAACAACAACATTCACTTTACCTACGGGGATTTCTACAAAACAGCTGCGAAAAAATTCGAGGCAAAGTAGAAATTGCCAGCTTGCGGGGCGGCCCGGCAAACATGTGAAGGCTTAATTTGTATTTTAAACCGATGGCCAGATAACCTGGCCAGCACATTCTCTGCCAATGGCAGCAGCCTTGGCTCAATAGCCCAGCCTCCCAAGCGCCCTGGCCGGGCTCAAACTGCCCATTCAAATTAACTGAAGTCGGGAGTTGCCGGCTGTTGTTGTTGGTCTGTATCACAAATGCATTAGGCATATGGGGCTAAGGACCACGCCCACTGGCTTGTTCGGTGTAATGAGATGCCAGGCTGGTGCATAATTAGCCATTGCCGGGCATAAGAGTCAAATGGCCGTGACTCGCCCCCGCAACCGAGCGGTGGCCTGTACGGCCGTGCATATTAATTTATATGTATGTGAGTGTGCACACACCTCCGCTGACCTCATCTAATTGAAAAGCCATTAAAAAGCTTTCAGCTGCTCATTATACATTTAAATATTTGCTGTTTTTATTTTGAGCTCAGAAACTTCGCAACAACCAGTCGCTGGTCCCGCTGGGAGGGGGCGAGCATTGAGCCAACCCCACGAAGAAATGGGACAGCTTCAAATGCACGGACAAGAGCGTTCTATAAAAATCCTTAAATTCAAATTATTACTCCACTTTCGGTGCCACAACAGCAATGATGGCCGTTTTCCTCGTCTGTTTGCCTCGCGGTTGGCGTGCGGTTCTCGGAGTCGAGGCGCCTTAATGCCAAGCAATTTGCGTTAAATGCGAAAGAGATTAAAACAATGTTGCATTTCTAATTGTTTTAAGCGGCACTGGCGAGCGGCCCCGGCACCGACACATGTGGCGTATACGTAACGCCAAAAGTTCTCGCAATTGCAGTTTGAGTATTTTGTATTTATGGCACTCACACTCGCTTGGTCTTGAAGGCAAACAATTGCATTTGAACGGGGCTTTTGAACCTAGCCAGTGTCCTGGTCACGCCCCTTTTCCGCCCCATTCGCGTTGGCATCTCCGTCGCTCTGGCAATCAGACTCAAGACTCAATTTGCGCAGCTTAAGTTGCATAGCTGCAATTATGAGATTATTAAACGCACGGAGCTTCCTTTCTTCCTCCTCTTCTCTTTTCCGGGTGGCTGAGTATGTGGGGCTTTGTCTGGCGGTGGCGGTGGCGCTGTGTGTGGCATGCAACTGGCTTACAGTGCGGGGGGCTTTGGCTCAAACGCAAATTGCTTTTTGATGTTAATACAGCCAAGTGGCTGAAATGAGTGTTTGCTCTCGCTCTGCCTCCCTTCGGCCGCCTGTCCTTGATCCACATTCGGGTTCATGCATCCTGGGCTTTAAACTGGCGGTCAACGGCTTCGCCAACGGAATCAGAAGCACGTTGTCTTCGGACAGTCGACCCATTGAAAATTTAATTGACAGAATTGATTTGACTCATTGTGCTGGTGGATAATACATATGCGAGGGCTGTTTGTTAACTAGTCCAGAGATGAGTGTCTGAATTACATTGTCTACTTGTCCTTTGTACAAGGACAACTAAAATTGCCCCTCAAACGATAATCTAATGGCTCTTGTATTATTTAAATGATTTCCCAGCTTTTGCTTTCAATAAACCCGAACAACCATCTCAGTTTCAGGGGCGGCCGTTCAGGCAAGATTTCTGTTAATTAGTCCAACGTTGGGTACTGAAAATCATCGCCTAGAAAATCAGTTATTTTGAATAGTCGACATTAAACTTTTACTGATCTTCTTAGTCCAGCTGGCAGTTACAGTTCTTTGAGAAGCTTAAGTTGCTTTTGCTTCTTATCTGATAAGAAATTAAAGCTAAATGTGTTGGGATAAGGTGGAAAAGAGGCAATTGGGTTTTTAGGGAATAAATTATGAAGTTATCATAATCCTGCTTAAGGTATTTTTTTATTAAAGTTCTCACTCCCAAACAGAAACAAAACCTGACGGCTAAAGTTCCCAGCAATCCGTTTAATCGAATGACACTAAATTCTTTTTCTTCCTAATTTTCTTCTTATGCCTCTTCCATTTTCGTAGCAATTTTCCGACCCCTCTTTCCCCAACATCGCTACTCATCGGCTGACCCTTTTCGTGCTGTCATTATGCATGCCAAAATTAGCAAACTGCGCTGTACTGCACTTAAATGACAACCGCAATATTTGCCCAGAACTATCGATAACATTTGGCCGCAAATTTATAAACGATTCGGGTTTTTAGGCCAGTTTCATGCCGGCGTCAGTCAATCAATAACTGGCCATACGAGGCATAATGAATGGGCCGAATTAATAGGCATCAATTTATATTTTCGGGTAAATGTCAAAGTCATGGCTTCAAATAAGCAGAACACATCGACGGCTTGGCCGAATTAGGCAACTGACAACAGAAGGCAAATTGATAGCCCGACCACAAGCTGTAGTTCCGTTTAGAGGTTTATCAAATGTGATAATTAGGGAGTGGCGAGGGCAGGCTGACAGATTGCAAAAAGGCAGCATCTAAAATTTCATTAAATTAGTTTCGAAATGGCAGGAAGTGGAGCCAATGATTTGGCTAGGAAAAGCCACAACTGGCTGGTTTATGCGGTCGGAAATCAAAGCAAAATGCAAACCAAGGAAACAACAAAAATCAACATTTTCATATTAAATTTATCATTGGCGAGGCGAAGGACGAACTTGCAAAAGCCACAGAAACTTGCATGGCCCAAAAACGCTGGCAGTTTTGCGAAAAGGAAAGTTGCCTTGAAATGCAAAATTAAGTTGGTCAAAAGAAACCAAAAATTTTTGTCTAAATTAAAAAATCGACTCTCCCCTGGCCAACATCTCTTTTCTTCCTGAGCATCTCAAACTTTTGCTTCTCGCTTGATTTCGATGGCCATTAGTCCAAAGTAAAGGTGGTTACATTTTCTGTGCGTCTTTTGGAGTTTCAATCGAACTTTCAAGGGTGGAAAGCTCCACGCAAATCCTTTTTATAGGCAACCTTTTTAATAGTCAAGTTCGCCCAGTTTCAAGGGCCAGTAAATGGCAAGGTTACCATCTGCCCAGTCAGGTGGCTTTTCGTTTACTTAAACAACAACTGGCCAAGTTAATTGGCTTTAATTCAAAGCCAAAGAGATGGCGACCTTCCGGCCAGCTGACATGGCCCATTCATATGGATTCGGCAAATAATAAGTAAAACGACTTAAATGCAAAGAAAGGACCCCCAGCGACCTTGTAATGGCCAATGAAACGTTTAAGTCCTTAAAAATGCAGGAGCCTTAATTGACATGTGCGGTGAAAAGGGCCAAGGGCATTGAGTTATTTTTGAGCGGACAGGCAGGTAAAGGTTTTCAAGGCAGGAAATCCCGATTTTAAAGGGGAACGTCGGCATCTTTTAGACCCAAACCGAAAATTCCAGGAATTCTAGTCGCTGTTGGCGGCCCGGCCAATTGGCCGCCTAAGCCCCTGACTGCATTTCAGGCATTCAAACTACTCGGGCCGTCACATTCTTTTGGAGGCGGGCCTGATGGTCCCCGGGCTGCAGTTTGTTTTTGCTGTCAAACTCAGGCCGACCACAGAGCGTATACGCAATGTGAGATGACAAAGGCCACGGGAACAGCCGAGAGTGGGTGGGTGGTGGCCGGCTGCTTTCGATAATTTACTTCCCAACCGCAGTTATCGATTGGCCGTGTCAACCGACCAACACAAAAAGAAAATGATGTCCTCTTGTCTGTCGGACGGGCTGGGCTTGGGCTGACTGGGTCGCATTTAACTTATTGTTGCCAAAAACTTTGCAGTCACTTTTGACAGTTTCCTTTTTTCGTTCGCCGCTCGACTCAGCCGACTGCCTTTTGCTCTCGAGACCTTTGAGCTATTTTCTTTTCACACATTACAAGTACCCAGAATCGGGCGCCGTACCGCCCCCTCAAAAGTAAAAGTTCAAGTCCGGCTCGGGGCGGTGGCAAAAGTAACAAAATACCCAATATAAATGTTGATTCAGTGGATAACTTCGCTTCCGCAGCCTGGAGAAGGCAAGCAGGTTCTTTCTCACATCCAAAATCCACAAAAAAAAAAAAAAACTTTACACATGTCGAGTGCGTGGGCGCTCGTGCGTGTGGGGGCGTGGCATGTTGCCAAAGTTATAATTCACTTAGGACGACGCACCGGCCCCTCATTCTCCCCACGCTTGAAATGGCATTGGCATTGGCAGCCCGCTGGCTGCTGGCTATTCAAATCGATGGCCATCGATTGACAGGCAGGCCAGGCGGCAACCCTGTAATCACAATGCCCCTCCAACATCAACAAAGGCAAATACCCAACAATTACAATCAATTTTCCAGCGTTTTTCAAACCTTCGTCGGGCAGACGGGCGAATGGGCGGGGCCCGCATTACACAAACAATATGACCAATTTGATGGCAATTTAGTTTAATTAAAAATTTACTATTCCCTGTATTTACGTAATTAAAAGTTTAAAGCGGCCAAGAGCAACGGACATAAAGTCGCCACGCCTCCTTCGCCTCACGCCCCTCGTCCTTTGGTCTTCCTTCGTCTAGCAGAGAACTCTGGCCGAAGGCAAATTCAATGGCCACTGGGCAGGCCTGGGCATAAAAGTAGCTCACGTGTCACGCTCATAAAAGTCACACGTAAAACAAGCAAAATGGATATTAAAGTTCATCACAAATAACGAAGATTTAATACTCTTTTTGCAAGAAGAAATGAGAGGCATTTGATAAGTCTAGAAATTCTAAGGCACTAGTAGAGAATTCTAAATAATCTCAAAAATGGTTGGATATTGAGTTCCCTAAAGAATGAAGAGTTGTTTGGATTCTTTATATCAGATTTTTTATTATAGATTCCCCAAATTAACTAAATTCGCTCCCATTGGATTTACTGCAATCCGTTTCTCTCACTTTCTCACTCTCCAATCTATTGAATTATAGGATTTCCCAAGCTTTATTGATTCGTAGATCTTCCGAAATATTTATATCAATTTTTTACAGTTCTTTTTCGACAAAGACAGGACTGATCAATAATCGTAAGAACCTTTATTAAAGAACATTGAAAGTTTAAGGATACTTGCGTTATAAATACTTCAATGAAGATATAAATGAATTCTTTTGATTGTGTGGTTAAAAAATTTGAATTCCGCTCTTAAAGTTCTTATATTTTCCTATATCTTCTGGCACTTAAAAAGATATCTTTCCCATTTATATACCCGAAAATCTGTAAAGTAAAGAGTACACAACAAGCAACCGACAATCAAGGGGAGAACTGTGTGCTCCAAATTTAATTACAAACCGAGCAACATTAAAATTTGTAATTTCATCATAAAATGCGGTGGCATCACCTGCGAAGAGAATGTGGATTCCTCTCCGAAGGATTCCCTTCAATAAAAGTCAAGGAGATTAGCTAATTCGGTTTGGAGGAGACACAACGGCCTGCGGAGACGGCCGGGGATCCCTTTGGGTTTGGCTTTTCGTTCTACGAATTGCGGTTTTTAATTACTTTATTTTATTGCTTAAGTTTCGTCGGAGCGACCAACGAAGCGGCCCCGAAAGATTTTACAGTACATAAAATCGGTCTATGTGGTGTGAAATGGAAGCGGACAAACATTAACATGGCACTTGGACATGACACTTGCCATTTTCATTTCCATTTCCATTTCCAGTCCAGTTGTGGCCGCCGTCGCTGTTGCTGTTGCTGGGGTTCCTTTAAATTGAAGGCGAGAGTCGCTCGCTTGCCTTGGGGGGCTAGTTGATTTTACATGGGCGACTCGGCACGCACGCAAAACGCATTCGTTAGGATTCGTTGCTTCAGATGGTTTGTCACAGGACACTTGTCACGCCTCACACACCCACACACACACACCACACACACACAAGCCGGCTCGCTAGCCAGTGTAATTGGCAGTTGCAGTTTGAATTGTGAACAAAAAAATTTTTAACCCTGCCGTTTGTTTGCCCAACTGACACTCCAAGTATTTGTCAATTAATGCGTATTGTCTGCATGTCCTCCCTGTCCTCCCATTGTCCTGTCTGCGTGGTTGCCGAACTTCAGTGACTGCAGGCGCGGTTTGGGGTCATCTGCTTTTCGTGTTGTTTTCGTTGGGTGATTTTTTTGATTCTCTGTTTCGGGGCTTTTTTTTCGAACGCTGCATTTCAAATTTCAATTTACCGACAAATGTTTCGATTGTTTACGTTGATTTATTTACGTTGTTGTTTATGCGGTTTCACTGGACACGACGGGCTTTTGTGCTCGTCGCCCTAATCCACTAATACCGAGCAGAGAAAGGATTTTTCTGTTGTGCGTTCGATTTTTGTATCCCCGCCGCATTGAATTGGATTTATTTGCGGATGGGAAAATATTTCCCAAATGCCACTACTGCCTGCCCTGCCGGACTGGTTGCCGAACTTCATCCGAATGAGATTACCAAATAGTAGCTTTGATTTTCCTGTCCCTGTCATTTCACCTGAACTTCATTTAGGCGCTCACAGCCTTAGAACAGAACTCAAATCGACTTAAAAAAAAATAAAAAAAGAAACATAACCACTTCTGGAGAATGTCCAGCAGCAGCGACATGGACAACGAAAATACCCAAGAAAATCTTTTCCCCGAACACAATCGCCCCTCAGACGAGGACGACATGGCTGCGGGCAGCAGTCGCACCTTAGACAAGCGCCTCAATCCCCATGCCCCGGAGTTTGTGCCCGGCATTGCCGACGGCCTTTTGGTGGCCAAAATATACAACGAATGTAAGTAGCCCCCAGCGCGGCTTAGCCCACCATTCATCTCGGTCCTCCGCATTCGTCTAGTGGCTCCCTACACGCGTTGGAGCACTGCGTCGAGCGAGGAGTCCTCGTTTGGGCCGCGCTACGACGGCATTTGGCACGAGAGCAGCTTGGAGAGTCAAGTGCAGGAAAGGTCCCCGGGCGAGGAGTCTATCAACAAACTGGATGACACGGCCGAGGGTGACGACGCCGTGACTGTGGACATAGCCGATGTGGAGGCCCAAATGGCCGCTGTAGCGGGCTCTGCGGCGGTTGAGGAGCCTCCGCTGGCCGCTGTGCCGCAGCGGCGGAGATTCCGTTTTTGCAAGCCTTTCAAAAGCCGGCCGAAAGGGGCTGCCGTTGGTGGCATTGATCAGGAGAAAAGGAAACCAAAGAATTCGCGTTTTTGCTGCATGGCCTGCGAAATGATGTGAGGTTTTTGTTGTGTTTTTTTAGTTTGTCGAAGATTTTGTGGTTAGTTGAGTTCATTAAAAAAAATCGGCCGGCAGCAAAAATCGTTGCCTACTTTTAAGGTCTGTCGCTGGATGGGCTACTTAGTCCTGACTTTCTAATGATGTTGAATATGCATGAAAAGTTTGTCTTTCCTTACGCTGAAATTACCAGGACCTCCCCGTTGCAGTTTTACAGAAACTTGACTTCAATGCAGTTGCCGCCTTACCTGACGGGCTGCCGGTCGGCCTCCGTCTGTCTGTATGGTTTCGGTGAAAGTTGTCGGTGTGTCATCAAGGGACGGAGAAAGTGCCCGCGGTGGCCGGGGCACGTTCATTGTCTGTGTGCAAAGTAGCGACAACTTTTTGGGCTTGAATGCCGGTTGGCACTTTTGTTTTCAGCCATAAGTGCCTCCTCGAGGGCCCGGCCTGCCACCAACTATCTTTTCTGCTCTGCCACCGACAAAGCGAGTGTGTCTCGTGTGTGTGTGTGGCCATAATGAGAAAAGTTTCATGTCTTTTCATGTCTCATTTAGAGTTGAAAGCTGAATGCGGGTTAAAGCGCGTGTTGGCCAAGTTAGTTAAGCGTTGGCGAAATTACGCGCCCGGTTAGTTTCCGTCGGGCCCCGAATATGAAAACAAATGGCCCCAGCTGCGGCCACCGCCCCTCAATGTTCAATCAGTCAACTGTTGTCTGTTTCAATCTGCAAGTGGACTGACTGACTGCCCATCATCATAGTCTCTGCTCTGCGCCCTGTCCGGCTGATAATTGCAAGTCGGCCAGACACTGCCACAGCGGCAGTGCCGGCCCAGCTGCAAATTTAGCGGAAACAATTACCAAGTTGTATGCAAAAGTGCAAATTGCGGGCCCCGCAACCAGTCAGCCAGGCAGACAGCCGGGCAGCCAACCAACTTCGATGCTCAATTTCACACATGCCGTATGGATAAGGGCACCACATGCGCCTTCACCTTTCGTCCTTCGGCCTGTCCGTTTGTCTGTCTGACTGCCTGTGTCTTTGGCAGTTTTTTGGGGTGCCTTCAGCGTCGCCTGCGTTGCCTGGCTGGTTGGCCTCTGTTGGCAATTTTGTGAAAATTCCTGCTTCTGTTTGTTTATGAAACAAGTCACGTAAACGTCAACCGTTGCACGGTGCGGGGGCGTTGAACTGTGTCGCCTTAATGGGCGTGGCGTATTGCCACCTTAACTGGTTGTTTTTACTGCTTCCTCCTCTTGACTTGTCAATCCGAATGTTGCCGTCGTTGGGGAAAGGGCACAACGGACGGACGCGATTACCACTGGCACTTTTGGCCTTTTCAAATCGTATTGAAAAACATGGCAATTGGCAGCGGGTAACGGGCGATGGCCCATTGACAACGAGGGTAACTGCCACTGTCACTTTAGCCTCCTTCAAAAATCAAAAATTCAAATGTTTTGTCAAACTTAAATCCGAGCCGAAACGACGCCAATGAGAACTTCACGGGGATTATGTTGTCGCTGAGAATAACCAAAAAGGAAAACCCAAGCAGCTTTGATAGGGGGACGGGGTCAAGCTATCAGATATCAAAGAGCCTCGAACCTAGATTTTTGTGGAATTCCAAATGAAAATACTTTCGAGAAACCTTGAATTGATGTTTTTAAAGCTTTGAAAAATGTAGGGAGTTTATGGAAATTCGCAGTTTTATCCAAATCCTTAAGAAGTTTGTGGATTCCGTGGTTCTTAAATTTTTACGTCCTATGCTTCTAATAATTTTGGGTATTTGGATTGCAACGAGTGCTGCAATCAAGATTGAAATGATTCAAGAGAAAGATTCGCTTGGGGAAGGATGCAAAGGGGATCTATCAGAAACCAGAGTTAATGAATAACTTTCCAGATTTTTAAGTACCCTTTATTTCTGTATTGTTGATAAGTTTTCGGCATTATGAACCCCATTTAATCCACTCGATAAAAATGAGCAATGAATTAGATAAGAAAACTATTCGCTGTCGATCATCCGCACTTTTATAAAATTTATTGACTGATTGGTCGGT
>JBAMCP010002346.1:0-13091 GCA_037075105.1 Lissocephala sabroskyi | reverse complement strand
TTGTATGCTTTTGAGTGCTCGTTGGCGCGCAATTTGAGTTGCGATTTGAAAATAGAAAATCTGGAAAATGCCCACAATTCGGCTGGCTGGCAATGATTTCGATGGTGATTGACGTAAATACGAATTTGTTTATTGCGAGAACAAGAAAAGGAAAGGTTAAAGATGGCGATTTTTGGTTGGTCATATCTCGGTAACCGCTTGACCTTTTTAAAAAGTAATAATGCACAATTAAAGCTTACGATCTGACCTTTCTAAAACATGTATAGGACCTTTGACCTATCACGATTGGTTATGGAGTTATGATCGTTGGAAAATTGCGAATTGATTTCCCGCCAATTTTTTCCCGCCAAATTTTCCCGCGCTTTTTTCCCGCAAAAAAATTCTTGCATACTTTTAGATATTACTGTTGCGCACTTTACTTTTATTTTTGAAATTTAAATTTTTCGTCGAATTATGCTATAAACAGATTCATTCTAATGATTAAAGAGCTGCTTTCGAATCACATTAACGTATCCTAGATTAAAGTAGTCGTGGTTGCTGCATAACGGTCCTTATATATTGCAAGACCATTAGCCAAAACGTTGAAATGGGTTCTTCCCAGGCGTCGAAGGGGTATTGGGTCGGCGAGTTGATTGTGAGGATTGTGTATACTCAGGGTATCAGGGTATTCGAGCTGGCCATCGGACGGTCGAGCAACTCCACCGGCTGGTCGGACAGAAAGGAGCATTGCAATGCCCTCTTCCTGGACATCAAGGAAGCCTTTGACCGAGTATGGCACTCAGGCCTTCTGGTTAAAATTAAAGAGCTTCTACCTGCACCGTATTTCGGACTACGGCGCTCATACATCGAGGACATACATACATCGCGGTCCGCTTCCATTTGGCCATTTGGAAGCAAGTTATAAAGGCTGGAGTCCCTCAAGGAAGTGTGCTGGGCCCACTACTGTACTGCCTCTTTACCAGTGATATGTCGCAGCCAGACGCCAGCCTGTGAAGTCGCTGCGGCTGACCGAATCCATCAATATGCCACAACGTTAGCAGGCTGAAGGATCATGCGGGACGTCACGGATCCTACGGAACAAGACGGGATAGTGAGATCAATACGTTTTCCGAATGTACAAGACGAATTCTAAGAGGCGCAAGGGAGACTCGAATGGAATATGGAATATACATATAAGGATCCTGGGCCACATTAGTGGTTCTGGGAAAATTAAACGATTTACATTGGATCATGTTGGGAGAGACTTACCTAAATATGAACTGAATTAAATGGATAATTTTGAGGGCATACGGAACTTTTGTAGAGCTCATATGAATGGAGAACACCGAGCAGCCCAAAAAAGAAGCTTGACTGAAAACCAAACTTAGGTTGGGTTAGGAAGCTGCCGATGTTTCTCCCGACCGCTTAGAGGTGTTAACTTGATTCCAACCAAGATAACTAAACTTCAAATGATACCCACAATGCTTGTTGACCTTTCCTCGGCAAAAATAAAGAAATCATTAGAAAATCATGTAGCCCATTAGTCTAGCTGTCATCACCCACCGCCGGCAATTTAATACACCCACCCAGCCATCCATTTGTTTTCCACACAATGATGAAGCCGACAGGCCGATGTTTCAGGGTTTTATTCATTGCTAGGACCGATCTGCAAAGAGAGAAAGTAGTTCGGTTTACAATTGGATACTCAGGACAAACAGACAGACAAACAAAAGGCAAGGCAGGTGTGTGGAACAGGCACCAATCGTCTTTGATTAGAAGATTGATGTTGAGATAAAGAGGCCAACGGGCAAGCGGCCAAGATTCCCTTCCACACCAATATGGAGGTACGGGTGCGAAATCTGGGGACTCACCTGCGACAGCCAGATAAAGAGAGTGCAGGCGGCCCAAAATCGTACTCTAAGGCTGATCACAGGGTGCCAATGGTACATCCGTAACCTGATGCTGCACAAAGACCTAAAGTCTTCGAGGAAATCAACAGGCACTCCAGCCGATACAAAGACAGGCTCATGCGGCACCGAAACAGATTGGCAAAAGTCTTGGCAAGTGAATCCCCTGGAAGGAGGCTTAACAGACGCCAGCCAAGAGACCTAATGACGCGACGCCCCACAAGAAGACTTCGATGAATGTAATCCTGAATTACAACAACAAACTGTGATTGTTACTTGTAAAGTATTGTAATTGTGATATATCATATATGTATTTATGTAAATCGATAAAGCCGGCGCGCCCTCATGGGCTGAATTAATAGCCACAAAGGCTATAAAGGGGAAATCGAGATCCCCGTCTGCCTTAAAAAAAAAAAAGGTTTGAAGCGATCGACTCGGTTTTACCGAACCGTCTAAAAGTATGCTACACTTTTTTGCAGATTCGGCGAGTAAAGCACTCAAAGCGACCACTCCGGCTTATCAGACAATCAGACGTCCAGCGACCGCCCGGACAACCGTTCAAAAATCGGGAGATGGAAGGAAGGCAGCCCTAAGCTAGGAATATAAGTTGCCACTGAATGTTTATGTAAATTTTATTAAAAATTTTCTGGTTTTTCCTGCATTAATGTGAGATTTTTAATGGCCGCGTTCTCTTCCAAGGGAAACATATCGCGTATCTGATCGGCTGTCAGTCTAGAGGGGAGGCGCTCCCCCGCCAAATGCGGACTACCAAATACCCTCAGCTTGTAGATTAGAAAATCATACAGATACATGCGTTCGGGCGGGGTATAATGGAAGGCTATGGCGAATTTTGAACAGCCTTCGGGACCCTGAAATAATTGATAATTCAATAAAACGTTGGGGGGAAAGAGAAGCCGGAAGAGGCACCGTTTCGATTTCCGTGGAGCTCATCAAGCGCAGCCATTCGGGTATGGAGAAATTCGTGTTATACAAATAATTCTCCAGCGCCAGGGGAAACATTTTAGCCTTGCTGTCGAACTGCACGTCAATCAAGTGGACTCCCACATTCTGCAGGCAGATTCCCATGTAGAAGTCCTCAATGCCATTCGCCCTGGCCTCCGGGCACAGCCCAGCCGAGGGGTAGGCCCGGCCAGCAAATCGCCGCAAGGCCTCGCGGCTGAGTACGTAACCAGCTCCGCCGGACATATAACTCTATTAGGAAGAAGCGATTCGAGATTTCAACACACGCCCAGCCGATCCCCTTTTCGGACAGTAATAGGAAACATTCCAAACCGCCCCGGGCAGCGTGTTAGTTACGGTAAACGTATTTAATCGGCTGTTAATAAGCATGACGATGTCAAAAGTTTGCTGGCCCGGCGGCCCTGAAGGCCGTTCGGCTGTTACACATGCGCGCGAGGCGAGCAAACCAGCTACCAAATTTCGAAGCTGAGGGAATTTTTGGCAAGTCGAGGGATTGAATAAGGATTATCAATGGGTTAAATAGCAATAAAATGTTTGGTTTGGTTAATGAACGGCTTTTTGTATCCGGCGTTTGAGCGGACACACCAGAAATACCAGCAATTAATCAAAATGATGCGAAATGCGAAGAAGCTGTGAAAAATGCCGCCGGTTTGCCGCGACTAACAAAACAAACAACCATAATCACTTCATTGGGTACTTCAGTGGATTGCCCAACTCTCAAAAATGTCAAAAGGTGCGAACGAAAACAAAACAAACAAATGACAGAGATCGCCAGCCACGCCCTCGGCCAGCCGCCGCCAAAATGACCCGCAATCGATCGGGAAGAACGCTCCACGAAAAAACCCGGCTGACTGCCATTAAAAGTTACTTAATTTCAAATGATATCTTTTCAAAAAAACAGGTCTCGAAGAGAATTGTTTCTAATGCGTTGCAGCGGGCAAGTGAAAAGGCCAAGAAACATTTAATTCAATTCGAATGAAGGCGTTCGGCTGTATGTCATTCAAAGCCGTTAAGCGTGACCGCTGACAAGCTGCCGAATTTCGTATTAGCAATGCAAATGCCCAGTGAATCAAGCGTGTTATCGTTTAGCCAAAGCGATTATAGTTTCGATTTCCACTTACCACATTGTAGCGCCTCATCTGGTAGCCCAGGTACAGCGGCATTTCGGGATCATAGGCAGCCAGCATAAAGCGCAGGTTCTCCACAATCACATAACTAAATTAAAGACAAGATTAGTTGGTTGAGTTGGGGATTATTTGAGTTACTTACGTGTCATCGTCGGCCTTGAGGAACCAATCGTAGTCGTGGCCAAAGTGCTCGAGCACATAGCGAAAACCCTCGCGGGTTTTGTTCCACAGGTTCTCATAGGAATCGTTGCTGGCCTCCACCACCTTCACCACATTCAGATCCCTGAGCTCTTCACTGCTGACGAACACCAATTTGGAGCACCGTTGACCCCAAGTCTCGGCTATGTGCTGGCCATGGGCCTGCGTGCAATTCGGGCAGGTCAAGACCATGCAGAGCACTCGAATCTGCTGGTCCAGCGGCTGGGAAATTGCGGGCGCGGCTGGCCCAGGGCCGCGGTAGTCATCGTAGAAGCCGACGAGCAGCAGGAAACCGCACAGGAAGCCGGCTATGAAGAAGATCAGCTGACCCTTCGGTGGCGCCTGCATTGGGAGGAGCTGCTGGTGTTGATCGGATGAGCCAAGTCGACAAACTGAGTGCCGTCAGCGGCGCTGCTGTGTATTGTTCGTATTTTCTTCGTTTTTTTGCAACCGGTTTGCTGCTCAATTGCTGCGTTGTTTTGGCTAAAACGCAGCTCCCTTAAAGAACACGAAAACTTAAAGCATTTCAAATATAAATTAAGGAAATTATATTCACCTGCGAATTCTAATTGACTGGCGCTCGCAGTTAGTCAGCAATTTCGGCCGGCTTATCGACGAAATTGAAAGTGTAGCGAAGAAATATCAATTGGTTGGCCCAATGGCCGGCCGAATTGTATAACAAGTGCAACAAAGGCCCAAACCATTGAGTAATGACGAGGAGAGCGCCCATCGATGATGCCCCAGTTCGTTTTGGGGGTATAAAAACACGGGGCGTTTTTAATTGAAAGTACAGTTAGTTGACAAATTCAGCAGGCAGACGATCTCAGTTCACAATGGCGATGGTGAAGGTGAGTTTTAATTGCCCGATGGAATCAAATCCATTAAATGATTTGCTTGTCCTCAGGTTATTTTGATCCTGGCCTGCTTGGGTTTGGTCCAGGGCGAGTACGACTACGAGAAGTATTTAAGCAGCACGGCGCCGGCCGTGGCCGTCGACCAGCTGGAGCAGCAGCCGCTCAGCTCAGACGAGGAGTTCATCAGGAACTACCACAGCCTCTCGAACAGCGAGAACTCCCTGGCCAGCCCCGATGGCTACGACTACCGGGCCCCGCCTCCAGCGCCCTCGACTCCAAGGCCCTCCCGGCCGCGGCAATTGATCTCCAGACCCTCCACCACTAGCAGTAGTGATGGCAATCTGGCTGCTTCGCTGAGGGCCACCAGTTTGCTCCATAATGCGGCCACGGCAGCCACAGCTGCCTCTTTGCTTCCCGCGGCGGTGGCTCCAGCGCCAGCGCCGCTGCCAGTGCTGCGCCAGCAGCAAACGCAGTTCTATCCGCCGGCTTCTTATGATTTCAATTACTCTGTCCATGACGAGACCACCGGCGACATCAAGGAGCACACGGAGACCCGCGATGGCTACACGGTGCGGGGCTCCTACAGCGTCGTCGACCCCGACGGCTACAAGCGCACGGTGACCTACACAGCCGACGATGTCAATGGCTTCAATGCGGTGGTCAGTCGGGTGCCCTACGCCCTGCGATCCGTGGCTGTGGGGCCGGCGGCTGTGGCTTTGGATGAGCGGTCCAATTTGCGTCGGACGGCTGCTGATCGGCTCAAGAGCGCTGGTGTGGCTGCCCAGGAGTTCGGGGCCACGCTGGGAGGATCTGCGGTGAGCCCTGGCGACAGCTATGCGGGGGCTCCGCGGGGCACTGAGGTTGGCTCGGGTCCTTATGCCTAGAAGAGGAGAAAGAATTGAATTTTTTATTAGTTAGCTAATTTATGAAATTGAAAATGAGAAATTAAAGAATTTAATTTATGAAAAAAATGCACTGCCGACTGTTTAATTGTTTAAGGCGGCTGGGCCGCAATTTTTCAATCGGCTTTGCCGATTTTTGCCATTAAATTTGAAAAATATATAAAATAAATTAAGAAAGGGCCTAAAAAGTTGCTTACTTAATTTTTAACTTAAAAGAACTTTTAATACTTATAAAAGAAAATAAAAATAACTGCTTTTGTAATCTTGATTTTCTAAAATAAATAAATTATTATAGATATTTTTTTGTCTAAGAGATTTTCGAGCTTCCCTAATTTGCGCTCTTTCTTCAGCGCCACGCAGGCTTGTCTACTTTGCGGCTTAATATTAAAACCGAAAGCTGCTTGACTGAAACACCCTGTGAAGTACAGAAAAAGCTTTAAAAAACAAACAACAAACTCAAGAGGAGATCTTGAATGGGCTGACGTAATCGAAGTGCGTCGGCAGCAATTTCCAGCGGCCTGGCAACTCTTCAAGCTCAGCGGGCGCCGATCGGCCGTCGCCGTTTGAGTCTTTCAAAGGCCGTCAAGGCGCGCGGTTCGTTCGGTTCGTTTGCTGTTGGCTGTTTTAATTTCAAAGTGCGTTTCGTTTTGGTAATTTCGGATTCCACCTGACATATCAAATAGGCTTCCCCGCCTCCTCCTCCTCCTTCGTGGGAGTGGTGAAACGTGACCCGAGCCGGCGCGACAGTCAATCGATTGCCACGCTTGGTGTTTTTTTTGTTTTGTCTGGAAACAAGCAGAAAATCGCGGATCGGTAATTGCAGAAATGCCATTTAATGTCGCCTGAAGAGGCGCAGCAACGAGTTATTTGGTAGAGCCAGCGTCTTCTCCCCGTCGTTGTTGCTGTTTGGTAGTTGCGGGCCCGAAGGTCACAGCAGCCACAAACCCACCAGCAGTCGCGTTAAACTGGCTTACAGTTCCGCTTACGGCCGTCGGCAGGCGCGTCAGTGGCCAAGAATGTGTTAATTTTATATATTTTAATAATTTAACAATAACAACGAAACAGCCTCCATCCGACTGAGCCCACTGAGCCCCAAATTTCCATAAACGCAAACAAACCGGCCTCAATGTCTGTGCTGCGCCCGCAAAGAAAGCGCTTGGAGCTTTTGCTCACCTTCCTCGTGGGCCTCATTTGGGGCATCTGCCTGTCGCACCTGCTGCAATGGCAACGCGGGCCCGGTGAAGACGAGGCTGTCCCACAGGACGCTGGCTTCGGCTACCGCTGCCCGCAGCTGCACACCACCACGCAGGGCCAGAAGCTGCGCCCGCTGACCACCCTGACCACCCAGGCCGGCGAGGGCACTGGGTACCTGGACAGCGCTGACCAGGTGAACTCCTCGCTGGCCAGGCGGCTGTTCAACGAGACGCGGGTGCTCTGCATGGTGCTGACCGTGCCCAAGTACCACAAATCGCGGGCCCTGCATATCAAAAGGACGTGGGGGGCCCGCTGCAATAAGCTGATCTTCATGAGCACCAAGGCCGACAAGAAGCTGGGCAGTGTGGCGCTGCCGGTCAAGGAGGGCTACAGCAATCTGTGGGGCAAGACGCGGGAGGGCCTGCGGCATGTGTACGAGAACCACTACGAGGACTACGATTGGTTCCTCAAGGCCGACGATGACACCTACGTGGTCATGGAGAATCTGCGGGCCTTTCTCTACTCCTACACGCCCAAGGCTCCGGTCTACTTTGGCAGCAAGTTCAGGCTGCATGTCAGGCAGGTGAGGGAAGTTGGAGCGTCCTTAAGTTTTGTTTTTTAAATCCATTTTGATTCCAGGGCTATATGTCGGGTGGGGCGGGCTATGTCCTGAGCAAGGCTTCGCTGGAGAGGTTCATCACCAAGGGCTACACCAACAGCACGATCTGCCTGAACAGCACGATGGGGGCCGAGGATGTGCAGATCGGCCATTGCCTGCAGAATGTGGGTGTGGTGGCGGGCGATTCCCGCGACGACAACGGGCTGGCCCGGTTCTTCCCCTTCTCGCCGCTGCGGGCCTTCAACAACCAGCCCAGCTGGTATAAGCCTTATTTGTACTACAACAGTCCGAAGGTAGAACTGCAAACGGAGTTGGTTATTTTAACTAAGATTCAATTTCTTTGGCAGAACAAGAAGAAGTGCTGCTCGAATCACGCCATCTCGTTCCATTACAGCCATCCGGTGGACTTTTATATTTTGGATTATATCATCTATAGGTTGCGGCCTTTTGGCGTCACCTTTCCCGCGGAGAAGCTGCCGCCCAAAAGGAAAGTCTTGGAAATCCTGCAAAGATGGCGCAGTGCCAAGCCCATCAACCACATACAAATTGGCTAACCAGCCAGAATCATACCAAAAATAGTTTAAGTCCTCTATAAAGTTCAAGTTCCTATGAAGTGAAGAGGTTGTTGTGCTGGTTGATGATCCCATAGGGCCGCATTTCGTAGAGGAAATAGTCCAGCACATACATCTCCGGGGGCTGGATGTAATGCAGGGAGACCGCATAGTCCGAGCAGCAGGAGAAGCCCTAAAAAGACAGAAAAACTCAGACTTTCGCACGCTTTATAGATTTCCAAACCTACTTTCTTTAGAGGATACTTGAGGAACTCTAGAACCCAGTGATGGGGATCGAGGTAGTCCGGGATTATAAAATGCTCCAGGGTGAGCGGCATGAAGCGGTGGCTGCCCAGGGGGTCGCGGGAGTCGCCTGCTTTCACCTGGCAGCCCTCCAGGCAGACGCCCATTTCAAAGTCCTCGGAGCCGTAGACAGACTGCCGGCAATGCTGGGAACTCTGGCCCTTCAGGACGAAGCGCTTTAAGGCTTCCCGGCTGAGCACATAGCCAGCCCCGCCAGACATGTAGCCCTGCTTCACGTACTTGCGAAAGTTGCAGCCAAAGTAGACGGGCTCGTCCGGCGACTGGGAGTTCAGCATCAGCCGCAGATTGTCGATCACCGCGTAGGTGTCGTCGTCGGCCTTGAAGAACCAGTCGGCCTCGTGGCGGTGCCGGTGGTAGACATACTGAAAGGCCGCTTTCGTCTTGCCCCAGAGCCGGCGGTAGCCCTCGGTGACGTTCAGGGCAATGGTGCTGGGGTTGTCCACTTGCTGGAGGCGGCTGCTGAAAAACAAAATCTTATTACAGCGGCGGCCCCAAGTCTCGCGGATGGCCTGGGCGCCCTGGGCATGCTTGTTCGGGCAGGTGAGGACAATGCAGAAGATCCTCACGCGGCTGAACAGCTGCTGGGATTGCTGGGAGTCAGCTGACTGGGTGATGACCTGGACTTGCGGCTGGAAGGCTAGCGGCAGCGGCAGCTGCTCGTTGACGAGCCCGTAGACACGGAAATGGTAAAGCAGGAAATCCAGAATGTAAAACTGATTGGCCCGCACGTAGGGCAAAACAGCCGGGTAGGCCACCATCTGGTTGAGTGCCTGGAAAAACAAAAAATCAGCAAAGTCCGCTGGAAACCTGACCAATTTCATACCCCATAGACCCGCTGGTGTATCAGCGGCCACACCCAAAAGGCATTGCGCATGGTGAAGGGAACGATGGCGGCCTCCACATTGAAGGGCAGGAACTTCTCGCTGGGCCCGCCCAAAACCCCAGCCAGCTCCAGGCACAGCTCCATGACATCCACGCATTTGTCGGCCACCAACAGCTGCAGGGCTTTGCGGCTAAAAACGTAGTCCGTCGAGGGCTTTAGGCCCACGTGGGCGTAGGGATACCCAGCATGGTGGCCGCTGAAGTAGACGGCCGTCGAGGGGCTGCTGGCCGCCAGCAGGAAGCGCAGGTTCTCCACAATCACATAGCTGTCGGCATTGACATGAAGCAGCCAGTCCAGTTGATGGTTAAACTCCTGGAAGATCTGGCTGTAGGCTGCCAGGACTGAGGACTCCAGGATGTGCAGGCGGTTGCAGCGGGCCCCCCAGCTGCGGGCTATGTGGGCTGCTTTCCTGCGCTCTCGCCGGTCCTGCACCAGCACCAGGCAGTGCACGCGGATCAGCCTGTGCAGGGCCAAAGCGACGCTGGCATTGTCGCCTGCATGCCGACGTTGGCTGATTTCATAAGCATTAATGTTCTCGCGGTAGGGCGGCTGGAGGACCTCAATCAAGGCACTGCCAGAGGAGCTGGTGGCCAAGAAGAACAACTCCACAGCCAGCCAGAGGCAAAGACAAACAAACAGCAGCTTCAGCTTCCAGTGGCGACCTGGCGAGGCACAGAATAAGTGGCTTGATTGTGGGGGGAGACTGCAACTTACTTGTGGTTAAGCGGCCGCTGCAGTCGCACAGACGCTGGCATTTGCGGGACGAGCGCAGCAGTCGCTTGAGCAGGTTGACCAGCATGACGAGCTGTCACAGGACATTTGACAGTTGTTCTCAAATTAAAACTCCATATCGTATTCATCGAAAAATACGTCAGCCTCTGTGGTGGTGCGTGGGGCGGCTTTGCTGGGCCGTCGAGTGGCTGGCGGGTCCGCTGGCGGAATCTCTGCCCGCAGCACTGCAAAGGGCGGCGAGAGCGACTCCACCAGAGGGAGAGGCCCTGGCAGGTGTTCGTCCGACTTTTCAATGCCAAACGGGCGCAGCCGGTAGATGAGATAGTCGAGTTCATACAGATCGGAATAGGAGCCCACGTGCACGGACACTAAATGCTTGGCCAGCCTTTGGGGACCCTGAAAGAAACACAAATTAGCTGAAGTTCAAGCAACCAAAGGCTGACTCACAAATGTGGTGTTGTAGGCATGCAAGGAGTAATACCATTTGGCCTGGACTGAGACCGCGTCCAGCAGGATTTCCGGCATGTCCGAGAGCATGCGGCCGCGGCCGTGGGAGTCTCGGGAATCGCCGGGGGTCACATTCACCCGCCGCAGGCATTTGCCCATTTCAATGTCCTCGTTGATCACAAACTTCCGCCGGCACAGCCGCGGCTTGGGCAGCCCCAAGTCCACCAGCCGCCGCAAGGCCTCCCGACTCATCACATAGCCCGCATCGCCGTGCATGTAACTGTAGTGCCTTTGGGTCTTGAACTTGCTGCCAAAGTAGATGGGGTCCTCCGGGGAGTACGCAGAAAGCAAGAGGCGCAGGTTCTCCAGGACCACGTAGGTGTTGTTGTTGGCCTTAAGGAACCAGTCGGCCTCGTGGCCGTGGTGCTCGTACAAAAACTTGTAGGCCAGCCGGGTGTTGGCCCATTTCTCCTGCTTGGTTTCGGCTTCGCCGATCTTGAACTCCCTGGAGGAGCTCAACAAAAGCAGCTTGTTGCAGCGGCTGCCCCAGGTGCGGCGCACATGCAAAGCTTTGATTTTGATGCTGCGGGAGTCCGTGAGCAGCCAGCAGAAGACGCGGACTTCATTGTAAAGTTTGTCCGACAAGGCCGAAGGATTCCTAGAGCCGATGCCGTATTGCCAGTAGAGGAAAATACGCGCTATTAAAATGAGTTGCAGGCCAATAAAAAAGCCCAGAAGACCACGTTTAATGACGGGCATGGCCAGCTGCTGTCGACTGAGTTGAGGAAGTGAGACTCTCGCCAGGTTTCGGTGAATCAATTGAAGACGCTAATTAGCCACGACCTGCAAGATTTTATTCAAGAGAGTTCGTAGTTCTAGGCCGGCATGCAGGCCTGGCGCCCCTTGATGCCGCTCTTGATGTAGCCCGGCTTGCAGATGCAGAAGTTGGGGGCCGAGCAGAAGCCATTCGGGCAGCCCTGGGGGCAGTGCGGCTGGCAGACATTGCGCTGGTACTCGTCCTGGATGTAGCCCAGATGGCAGGCGCATTTGTTGTGCGCCTCGCACACGCCATTCAGGCAGGGCAGGTCGCAGTGCGGCACACACTGCTGGCTCTTCTTCTCGTAGACGAAGCCCTCGCCGCACTCGCAGGTGTTCGGGGCAATGCATTTGCCGTTCGCGCAGGGCCTGCTTATGAAATCGGTTAGTAGACTTTCCACTCTCCTGAACTGCCACTCACGTAGAGCAAATGGGCTCGCAGCGACCCTCCACTTTCAGGTAGCCCTGGTGGCAGCTGCAGTGTCCCGGGGCCGTGCACTCGCCATTGTCGCAGGACTCGCACTTTGGCTCGCAGCTGCCATCGCCGGCCAGGCGAAAGCCCGGCAGGCAGGCACACTTATTGGGCGCCACGCACTGGCCATGGCTGCAGGCCGGCTGGCAGTCGGGCCGGCAGAACTTCTGGGTCTCCGGGTCCAGCACAAAGCCCGGGCGGCAGCGGCACTGATTGCCCTCCTCGCAGACGCCATTGCCGCAGCCCAGCGGGCAGGTCGAGATGCACTTGCCTTCATGGCTGCGCACATGGCCTGGAATGCAGACGCAGGTGCCGGGGGCCGTGCAAATGCCGTAGGGACAGTCGTCCTCGCAGACAGGCTCGCAGCGCCGGTAGATGTGGGGATTCCGCTCGTAGCCCTCGCAGCAGACCTCAATGCGGCTGAGGTCCGGGGTGGTGCCGTTGCCGACGTACTGCTCCCGGGAATTTCTCAGCAGCGAGGCCGTTCTGAAATCAACAGATGTGAGTGGCTTTGTTTTTACTCTCAATCGAACCCAAGCGACCCTGATCTAATCGACGAGCGTGCGGGGCTATCGCGGGGCTAAAGGCCACTGGGTCATTGCGTTGTTGAAGGCAACTTACGGCACTTCCTTGTGGCAAATGCCGCTGGCCATGCCGGCGCGCGTCTTGTTGATGAAGTCGGCCACGGGATCGAGTTCCGGGCGCTGGGTGGGTCGCGGCAGCGGCTGCACGTAGTGGCCAGAGGAGCCTCCTTGGTAGGTTTCGGCGGGTATGAAATGATTGTAGCCGTGGCCATTGAACACTTCAGGATTCCCCGGCTCTTCCTGGAGGTTGGCTGCCACCGGCTGGCGGGTTTTGATGCCCAGATTGGCGGTCTTGAATTGGCCTTGGCCGCAGGCGCAAACGGCGAGCAGCACCAGGCCAATCAGCAAATTTGGTGCCATTTTCGGTTTAATTTCGAACTATCAAGCGAGGCACTTCCAGGCCCCAATGCGGTTGCAGTTCAACTAATCCAATCAAATCCCCAGCTTGTGGGTTTTTGCGACTCTGCCGTCGGCTGCTTATCTCCGCCTGAGCCGCGCGATTTGAAGGTTGCTGCATGCCG